>BMAW01118563.1:146485-167170 GCA_019974015.1 Nephila pilipes
TTTATTAATATACATTTAATATTACTTATTCTTTTTAGAATAAATAATTTTAGCTTTTAAAAATATTTTTCAAAAGAGGAATAAATTCTTTGACTATTCGGTTGTATCCTTTTTGCCATTTATTTTCAAATATAATTTCTTCTATAGCAGTATCTATATAATTTTAGCGTTTTGAATTCATACATTTATAAATACATGACATTCACCATTACTGGAACTTTTCATTCTGAAACTATGAAAGTTGAAATACTTACCCCCTCCATTTTTGTAGCATAGATATGGAAATCTCCACACATTGGCCAAATCCACGGCGAAACCGATCACTGAGAGCAAAAAATCCGCTTTCTTACTCCATGTTTCACGAACTGTTGTAGAAATCACATCAACATTTCTAGTACTATTTTGAGAAGAAGAATTTGTCCCTTCAGAGCAAGATTTGGTTTTCATTTCCATAATTAACTTGAAATTGCTCTCTTGATTTATATCATTATTTTTTGCTGAAGCTCAAAAATAATTTGCATTGATTCTTGTCAGTTTCTAAACTATTGTATGGTTTTCTTTTAAACATAATACAAGATGCATTTGAAATAAGTCCAAAGAATTGTTCTGTTAGTGAAATATAAACTAAAATTAGTTACATTTAGGAAAATTCTCTTGGTTCTAATGAATATAGAGCTTTAAAAATTATGGTTTAATATGAGACAGTTTAAGGGAACTTGAATATTTTATTGGAACAGTATAGTATCATACACTGATCAATAACTTTTGCAATGTTAATTTGAAGAGAATACATGGGACATAATACAAAAAAATATCTAAATTCCAATTTATTCATTTCTGAAGAAACATATTAATAAGTTTAAGTTGATTTGTTAATGGAACGATTTACATTTGTAAGCATAATTCAGCAAGTTTGGAAGATTATGAAATTCTTTGATGCAGATGATATTTTTGCTTAAATATGCATTATTAGTTAACATGAATATTTTGACTCTATATCTGACAACAATTATTATTTTTTTCTTTAGAGATTAGAGAAGCATGACTATTTTTTTTTTTTTTTTTTTTACAAATGTGATATAAGATGAATATTGAAGTATTTCAATGCATAGAAAAACAATTAATATACCTAATTTAAACACTAATTACATACAAAAAAGTCCACTTCCTTTCTTTCACGAGTTTATCAAATATTCAATCACAAAATGAAGTAATAGTTTACATTTTACTCCGAAAACAATAGAAATGCATTCCACTTCGAATTTTTCCGAATTTTTGACCACACCGCATTTTTGCAAATTTGTCAAACTCACAGTGCACCATTGACTCGACCAATTTCTCAATTGTAAAGAAGATCCTGGCTTGTAAACTCTCTCAGTTATCTGCTATAAAATGATGAAGAAGATGAAATAATGATATCCTTCATGTGATTGGCTGACCGAAACTTGTTGCCTCTCCTTGAAGAAAGTTGCGCGCGCATGCAGGAGATTTCGACGTCACACAATCCGGACCCGTAAAGAAAAGTGATGGGAAACTTACGAATGAAGGAAAATTTAACGATTTGGATATTGCTGTACCAAATTCTTTTTAAATGTTCGAAACAAGCTCTCTTTAACGTTTGTGGATGAAGAGGATTCTATCTTTATGGGTCATTTAATTCGAAGGATAAATTAAAAGTATTCAACAGTAGAAGTTCGTTATAACTCAAATAAATGTTGAGTCTTTCAGTTAGATATGATACAAGAAGAGTTAATGAAGTGTTTAAATAGGAAGAAGATTTAAAAAATATATTGACAAACGCATTTTGAGTCTTTTTTCCAACTTTTTTTTAATTCCTATTTAGAACAAACTAGTTAATGTTGAATCTGTCATAAAAATATGTTCCATAGTTTTATGTAATTCATTCTGTGTTATTTGGTTATTAGCCCTAATGAAAAAAGAGTTCTGAAATATATATTAATAAATTACCATTAGTAGTATGAATTCACTATCTTTTCATTTACTTCTGAAAACTTCGGTGTATTCAACTATTTTTGTATTAATGTCAATTTGTTCTTATTTGTTATACATTTTACAGGAATATTAACTAATTAACTTATTCACTGAGAGAAATATTCTTCGATTCTGTGGAATTAATAATCTATGTTTTTCATAATGATCCTTAACAATAATAATTAAATATGTTGTTTACCAAAAGCATAAATATTTAATTTGTGTAAGGTCAACCAACCTATTTCAACTAAGCTTGTGTAAATTACTTATTCATTTAATAAACTTCAAGATGTAGCAGCAAGAGCACCATTAATATACTGATACAATATTTTTTATTTCGTAAAATATTCAATATGAAGATTTCAGTTATCAGTTGAAATCAAACATGCCCTATCTTAACATGTGTTTATATTTGTAACTACATTTGCATTGACTTCAGTTATACTGATTGAACATGCGTTTTAAATAATACTTTTATAAGTATTATAATTTTACCAACATAAATTTCTCATGGTTATAGTTTCTTTTAGTCTCTTGTTATGGTTGAATTACCTTGAATTATATTTAGGCATTTTTATAAACTATCCTAATGTAACCTAATTACTATTATTTTTAAATAAGTGATTAGTTTATATTTTGCTATTTTAGAGAGTAAACTAGATTTAGTTAGATAAATTATTATTTCATAATTTTTGTATTAGTTTTTCTCGTTGTTTATTTTATTACAATGAAAATTTAATTTTCTTACTTACTTGACTGAAATTATTGCAAACTTGAATATTTTGTTGATAAACTACGTGTATTCTGATTACCTGTTCCAGCTTGTAATTGTTGGTCCTTCATGTAAATACTTCTTTGATCATTTGATACTTTAAGTAAATACTGGGGTAGCTTTGGTTTTGGTAGCTCTAAAATCTCGATGATGAGCTCGGCTCCCCTGGGAAAGATAACGAAAAACAAATTCTTTTTCAGTTTACTTTCTTCCTTATAGTTTTATTATATTTCCCATGATAACATTTACTTTAATATACTCATATTTTCTGTAAGAGTTACATTAAATTGAAACAAATTAAATGAAAATTTTAATATATCAGCAAAAAAGTGTCTAATTTTTTTAAAAAAAGGAAATTGAGAGAAAAATTTATGCGCTGGTCTTAAAAATACCGGACAAATTTAAATCTGGGTGATTTCTTCAAGACCATGTTTGGAACTGAGTTCTACGTTCTTGAAAGACAATGCATGGAATAATGGGAGCTATGTTCCAGTTAAATATAATTCTTAAGGGAAGGTGTGAGAAAGTATTATATCTTAAAATACCAGCTTGAGTATGGCCGTGGACTCGCGGCTGATAGTTTTTGTCGAGTCGCGGGTTAGAGCCTTGATGCTACTAAAGACCCGCCGTGTAGCTGGGCTGATGCTCGTTAAATTGTTGGAGTCCAAAGTTCTCCCATTGGAGTGGTGCGGAAGTTAGGAGACGGGGTGCCAGCTCAGGTTTCGTCCTCTTCACTTAACCGAAGCTCAAAATTACGACGTCCGTCACTAATAGCCCTTATGTTACTTCTAATGCTATATTAATAAAACCAAACCAGACAGTTCGAGTACTATCCTTTCGGCCAGAAATTAGTACTCTAGATCGTCGTGAAGTTACAAATTAGATATCTCCGAAACTTTCTTAAATTCTAAAGGAACCTGCAACTTAAATAACTGCTTTCATAAATGCTGCTTTCTTCAAAGCTAAAGGATAAGTTTTTATGAATTTGACTTTCTATAAAGTAAGTGGTAAATAATTGTAAAGGAAGTAAATTTTTAATCACACAATTTTTATTTAATGCGTTCTTTTTCGATTTAAACAAATAAACATATCAAAATATTGAAATAAAATTAAAATAGGAGGATCTCAAAATAAATAGCGTGTTGGTGTTTATTTGCTCCCATAAAACAATTTATAGTAATCTACAAAATGAAAGGGAAAAAAAAAACAAATTGTTTGATTATGACAACTTTTTTCGGAGATGTCCTAGAAATTCCAACTACTTATTCCTTTTTATAATATATGCTAGACCAATAATATCCTTGAAAATTGGAACGCATGTTAGAACAGCTAATTGCATATCAATCAGTATTTTTTTTGTTGCCAATTAAATGTTTCAGGTAAAAAAAATATGCATAGTATTTTTCTAAACAACTATACTCTTTTATCAGATTTAAATCAAAATTTCGATAAAAACAAACTACCCCCAATTCTTTTTAATGTTATTAGATAATCATATAACTACTTCATGTAAACCGAAAGATTCCTTTTACGAAATCTCAATTGAATAATTCTAACACATGTCTAAAAAATACTAGGCATTTCAAAATCTTTCTTAACATCATTAGGAATAGCATCGAAACACATGGCTGTAAATGTCTTTAACAGGAAATAAAACGATAGAAAGATATTGTAAGAACATATGACACAGATGTGTAAAGGACTTCAATATCCGAAACTGAATAAGAAATAGGAAGTAGATCCAACGTAAACATACTCAGGAGGTATTTAAGACTTGGGTCATTTACAATAATGTAGATCTGGATCCTACGATAGTAAAATGAAGATACAGTCGTGAAAACAAAATTGGATACTCCTAATAATATTAAGAAATTCCATCAGAATTGGATAAAAATGAATGTTACATTATTAGTAAACCATTTCGTATACTCGCTGTTCACACGGGTGAGTTGAAAACTATGACAATCCGGCTCGAAGAATAGTAGTTTCTTTATGATAATCAAATTTTTAAATATACTTCGAGCAATATCAGGTGAACTGCAAATGAATATCAAAATTGCTGCGATTTTTTAAAAAAAAAACCGGCCAGATGTCCTATCCGTACATCATAAGAATATTGTGTTGTTTGAATTGATGAATCTCTGGATAAAACGATTTAAAAAAATTTAAAAAGATCCAAAATTGGCCCTTTTTAAGGCGATTTTCAAAAATTAGCCGAAAATTCAGATAATTAAATGGTGAAGAATTTCTATTCTACGAAATATCGTTCAAAAGTTAGCCCACAAAGTAAACTAAAAATCATTTCAACATTATTTACTATGAAAAATCTTAAATCTTTTAGGTAAATCAAAATTAGTGATCAAATAGAAACAAAGAGAACGTAAAATAAATCACTGATTTGAACCCAGGTGATTCGTTAAGTCGACTCGAACAGGAATGAACAAAATAAATTCAACTGAGAGAGCAACCTTAACCGATTGACTGCGAAATTTCCTCAGGGAAAATTGTTTATTGAGATGCCTCTTCAAGGAGAAAAAGGGGAAGTGAAAGTAAAATGCCTTCGCGAGGTCATATTACTTGGTCTTGCATCGCCAGAATTAGCTTGGAAAAAAAAATAATGTAACTTCGTTATTTTTTAACCAATTTCAAAAAATCTAATTGACATTAGAATGCCAATCTTTTGAGCAAAATCGTTCGAGAATATTGTTGCATCTGGTGTAAAACATGGAGAACTAGTGAAATGGAAAGGCTTTCGAAAAGAATTCAGTAAAAAATAAATGTGAACATTTTTTGGTGGGGATATGCTTAGACACATTGTCGAAGCTTTCTAAGTGTATTTTAAAGTATACGGCCATTGATATGAATTTTTATTACGGACAAATAAATAGACAAATATTCAAGTTAATATATAAAATTAACTTTGCTAATATCGCTGATTAACTTCTAAATGGCAAATTTTTGCAAAATTAGGTAGAGAAAAAGATATCAATAGCTTATTCTCTAATTTCATTCGAATTCGGCCATTAGTTCCGGAGATATTTGAGGAAAACTGCTAAGGGTCATAAATCAGAGCCTTTTTTTCAAATTCTTATGGATCATTCAAGAAAGACAAAAGTACAGAAGTAGATGAATTCATTACAAAGAGTTATGTACAAATACAGATACTTTTCAACATAATCGCCGTGGAAATTAAGGTATTTGTCATACGAGGCATCAGTGGACGAACTTTCCAATCCCCTCTTCACAACAATGTTACCACCAGTAATGTTAGATGGATCTGCATGTTGTTTCGAAACTCTTCGTTGATCTGGAAGCTTTAGCCACCTCTTCACAACCATCGTAAAGTCTGACAATAAACAACTGCATTAATCCCCGACTCCATAAACTCAATAAACAAGACACGTTTTGGGCCATAAAAAACCGTAGCTATAACCTTCCTGCTGTAGAAGGCTTGTTTGAACATACTAGCATTCTTATCCCCTTTCATCGTAAACGTCAATTCTCCCGTCTTTAAATTGTATGTACCGTTCAAGCACAACACAAACACTCATAAAATTTTCACCATATAGTCGATTAATTTTTCTGTGAATTTCTGTTGTGTTATTCTTTCCTGCATGAAGAAAGCGAATAACAACTACGCAACTGGTATTTGGTAGGAGCATCAAATGGACCATCTTTGTTTACGCACCTGCAGCTCAGCTTAAAATGGCGAGATTGCGTAGGTGATATCAGAGGTTATATTTCGAGAGATGCGCAGCCGCCTACTTCGCATCCTTACTCCTACTACTTGTCTGCTTGTTTAGCAGCTCGATCGGAGGTTGAAAAAAAAAAACGATCCTCGTACTATTGCTCAACCTCGCAAATGATCCATACTGTTTTACCTGTTTCTTAACACCATGTGAGGATTGGACCTATAATTAAGATTTTTAAACTAGGATATAGCTGTTTAAGTATCCGCTTATTCATTTCTAATTTCAAAAACTGAATATTTTCTGAAAGGGAATTGCATGGAATTTTTTAAAGGGCTTATAAACTTGAGAAATCGAAGTAAATAAAGATTTTTGAATATTACGATTCATTTTTTTTCATAACTGTATTTATTAATTTATATTTTTCAAAATAATAAACTTTTATCAATACTTGTTTTTGTTTTTAGTATTGGAAAAAATTATGTACCATTTGTGTGATGCAAAAAAGCTTCGAAAAGTATGGAGCAGAAATGTTTTAGAAAATTATTTAACATGAGAGAACTCGTTTCTAACCCCTCTCCCCACAAACACCTACATTTTCAAGCATTTTAAATATAGGTTTTTTTTATGACAAGAAATCAGGTATGGGGGAAATATCGACATCGATAATGAGAAAATTCTTTGTTTAAAAGTTGACTACCTACATTAATTTACTTAATTAAATAATAATTAATAGCATGATCTGGTTCCTTTTAAGCCCTTTACTTTCATACTCATTTCATTTAGTAGCGATGCAAACTGCGAGTTATTAAAAATGCTTCTTTTTTTACCGTTAAACCTTTAAATACGTTAGGCAATCTGTGCGACATCTGTGCCAGGACTGTATCACTGTAAATGGTCGGAAGACTTCTTGTGAATCCATTTCCTGTGTCAACTACTTGTTATCGTTCAGTGTGGTGTGTTAAAGTGCTTTGCACATCTGCCAGTAAGCGTTCTTGTTGTTTCTCGGCATCTTTTTTTTTATCTTTTGCAGGTGGTGTTTTCTGCCATGCGTCCCTATATTTTCTATGTACTCTAACATACCTACACGTTTTTAAGTTAAATTTTGAAACACTGTATGAGCCATGTATTTAAGACAATTAAAATTAAAATTCAACATAATATTTTTTTTAATACAGTAAGCTCTCTTTAAACCGGTACGTTCCGGACCAGGATCGTTAAAGATTAGTTATTTTACCGGATTATCAATATATGTAGTTTTAATCAAGGTATCAAAGATAAATCACTCTGTATTAATTTTGATTCCTATTTAATGTCTTTACGCACGTTCTGAACCTGTGTAGAACCGAGCAAGTATTCCACAATTCTGGTAACTAAAAAAAATGAAATTCAAGCATTGAACACTCATTGAATTGAATATTCTTGCATATTAAAGAGCACAGCACAAAAGAAAAGTTAATATAATGCAATGATAGTTGAAACAAGTTGAGACGAGCGTACCTACTTATGTTTATTCGTATTATTAGCATTTGAAAAACACCTGCCGGGATTCAAGAGTATTAAACTATACAGAATATTGTTCGTACACAGTTGTAGCATTGTGCTAACAGAATATGTAACCCGATAGAACAGAGGTCTTCAAACTGGATTCGGCGGAACCCTAGGGTTCCCTGAAACTTTGACAGGGGTTCCGCAAGATATAACTATTTGTTTAATCAAAGCACCAAAATTTTAGAAAATTTTTAATTTTTATAAAAGATCGAATTCTTAAAGGAAATCTGATTGTAAAATTAAACATAAATAAACATTTTATGGATAAAATAAAATCTTAAATTTCGTAAAAGTCGCGTGCTTTAAATACATTAACCGAGACACATTAGATCACATATTAATCTTCATTTTTTGCTCAAGTGAAGAATAGCTCCCTCATTTGTCCACATATTTCACTATTTCTTAGGTATAAAATAAAATTGATGGTATTCTTTTAAAATTGAAATTTTGGGCAGATTGTATTTTAAAAGATAATATTGAATGCTTTCCTAATTTGCATAATATTTTAGTAGACAGTAACGCTAATCGCGATTAAAATGCAAAAATTAATTTGGTCCAACATTAATCAAATCTGAAAAACATTTCTTGAATACTTCCTTGTTGAAAAAGAAAAATTATCTTGGATCCAAACTCCTTCTTAAGACAGTGATACTTTCAAACTACGAATAAAAGAAAGTGAATAAATTGATATATCGAACGACACTCAATTGGAAATAAATTTTAATCAAGTTGATATTATGCATTTAAAAATTGATATTAGAAAAGAATACCACGAAATTGCCAAAAGAGCTATGAAATGTCTAATGTCATATATTTCAACATATGTATGCGAAAATCTTGAAAACATATTGGAGGCTGAAGAGGACATTAGGTTGCAGATTTTCACTATTATCCCAGACGTAAAAATTCTTTGAGATAAAAAAAAAAATCACAGACAATTCATTAAAAAAAATTTCTTTTTATTAATTTGTTATATCATTGCTTTTGTTTATTATTCATCGAAAATATTCTCCTGTTCGCTGAACTGAGCAAGATGCAAACAACAGGTTTGTTTGTAAACAGCCCTCTCTCATGAAGTCTTCTTGAAACAGTCACCCTTGAAACTCGGGTTATTGTGGCTACATACAACTCTCATGAAAGACCTGAGAAACTGTAACGTCCCTGTTACGCCTCAATGTAATTGACAAATGGTGATCTTCTCTGGCCGTCAAGGCTCTTGGACGATCTTGCCAGGCTTTCTCTTGACGGATCCGGTATCCTTAAGCTGTTTCCATAAGTTGGACACGACCCTGGGCGTTAATTCGAATTCTGTGCAAATACGGATTTGAGACTGGCCTTCTTTAAGCGTACCTACAATTTCCCTCCTCAATTTCATCATCTAAACATTGGTCGTTACTCAGTTTTACTGCTTGAATTTTAATTTAAGCGACTGTTGCAAAAAAAAAAAACACCAAGAAATTCGGCGAAATGCGCTAGCGAACGAAATGCGGATTTTGGCACGTGTGCTTATAAACCCCGTTTTTCGACTAGTTCCGCTCCCCTACACTTATACGTTTACGCATTCGACATAAAGGATTTGCATCTTTGTTTCGAAACAGTATTTTTACATTTCTTTCAATTATTTTCATGAAATTCTACAAAATATGCAAATTCTCTTAATTTTGAACATCAGTGTGTATATATATAAGGTAATCTATCGATGCTTTAAAACGCAAATTTCCTAGAATAGGCTTTTCATTTCAGTTCTAATAACTTACAGAGGCATTTTGTTGAAAAATACAATTCTCTGTATGTAAGCGTACATATTCTCTGTATGTCTATGTTAAATCAAATCGTTGCGCATTTTAGATAGTTAGTCTCTTTTTGGAAAGTTTCATGTGTTAAAAAATTGGCAAAATACTACAAATAAGTTTCTTCTTCCAAAATAAATTCAACAAATGAAAAGGGATAGGAGTATGTTGCATTTATGAGTTATGCAGATTTGAGAACAGTATAAAAAAAAGGAATATTAATTATATGTTATTTTTGCCATCTTTCAACATAGTTAAGAAAGTTAAATCGATATTGACATTTACAAATTAGGAAGGTATGTTTTTGATAATAAAAGTTGAAACAAACCAAAATCAAATACGATAAAATAAATATAATAACCACATACTGAAATTATTTATTCTAGCACAAATATTTAAATTAAACTAAGCAGTACCACCACAATCATTCTAAGGGCATAATTTAACAGCACATTTTCGTTTGTGTTTCTTACAACTGAAAATGTTTTAAAAATTCAGAAACATTTGTATTCCTTCTAGAAATTTAGAAACATGCTCTTCTCAAAAAGGAGATTATCAATAATATATAAGTCACTTTAAAGAAGAAAAATTATAAATAAGTCACTTGTCCCGATATAAATACACCCATCCTCTGATTTACACAGCTGATATGCTCTTTGAAAAATCGGGCAAACCGAAAACGGGTAAAACAATGAGGATTGTATGAAAAATATTGGCTTGGTTCATTAATTTTTAAAGATATTCAATGTTCATACTTTTTCAACTTTATTTTGAAAATGAAATGTATAAACACAAATCAATAACATTCAGTACGAAAAAAAAGCAATAAAACTAACAACGTTCCTTACGAAAAAACAATAAGAATAATATTCTGTACAAATGAATAATGCTCCGAACAAATGAATAATGCTCCGTACAAATGAAAAATATTCCATGCAAATAAAAGCAACAAAAGAATTCAAATATAAATAACTTTCATAACAACCCCAAATTTAAAAAATAATTAAAAAAAATAAAATAAAATAAAAATCACCCTTCAGAGCTTTGAAAAGCTAGAATTCTTTTCTTCTTTGATAATGCAGGTACAACATAAATATCCCAGTCATTAAAAATTTGTCATCGTTTTTCATAGGTACTGCTTGAGTAATTGAGAAGCTGGCTACATCTGCCCCTGCATTAATCATATTTGATTTAATAATAGATAGTATGAATCGGTGAGACAGAGGAGTCCGACATTTAGGATAAATATAAATACAACATTAGTATGATACTCATTTAATTTTTGATTTACGAAAGCAATTAAAGAAAAGTATCCCCATCCTAATAATAGAAAATAAGAATGAGATAACACTGAAGTATCATCCATTAATAGTTTTTTTTTTTTTTTAGAAATCCGATTTTCCAAAAATTCGTCGCTATAATTTTTCCGATAGATGAAACATTATTCACCTTCTTTGAGTCAGATTCTCCATAAGCAACCCATTGTTTTGACTGTGTTGTTTGGTATAAAGATAAATCTAGGTTTCATCAATAAATCATGAGGACCCTTGCCAATAGTCCCTATATTGCTTCTAAGAGCAATGTTACTAAACAATAAATAAATTAACTAGATTTCGTCGATGATAACAACTTGAAGTGACAGCAATCAAATTTTGATTCGGCAGCAAATGACAGCCAAATTACATGTATTTTTTGAAATGGTGTCGTACAAACCAATTAAAATATATTCCCATCTTTTTAAAGCCGTATTAAAAAAAAGAAAGAAACGTGTTAACTAAACAGCTTTTAACAAGAGAAATATGTGATGATGGTTTCGATTCTAAATTCACCGATAAAAGGTTTCTCCATCACACCAGGCATCCGAAATGAAAAAAAAAAAAGTATATTCACGTTCAAATCCTTTCCCTCGCGTGGAGATCCCCTCAAAAATTGTGTTGTTGCAGGATTCAATAGAACTGTTCTTTGAAGAGCTTCTTCGTGGCCTTTGTGAAGAGATTTCCGATCGTCATTGTTGGTGCTCTTTATTTCGTGAGTCACACCCCGCGCTAAAAAGTTCTCTCCCTGGGAGTAATAAAAAGTTTTCAAGAGGACAGTAGTTTTCTTTCCAAAGGATAATTTTTTCAAAAGCTGTCGGATGATGAATCATTACACTGTAAATCTGAAAAGCTCTTTTTAAAGGGTGATTAAATATCAATATTTGATTTTTTTTTTTTTTGAGCTGCTTTGACAGAAAAAAAATCTTTTTAAATAAATTAAAAAGAACTCTCCGAATCTATGCGATATTTGATGTAATATGTTTAAAAATTATTTAATCAATTTCAAAGGTATCCCTCCAAATGTGCAGAGAGAGAGCGCTTGAGAGGTTCCTTAAAATCAATTAATATTTAAATTAATAAAACTTTGATGCTAATTAGATTTATTAACTAATTAAACTTGAATATATTTGTTTTTACAGACTATAATTCTTACTGAATGTAATCGTTATATTGCTTAAAGTTTTGCATTAAATGCCCCGAAATATTTTTTTTTAAATTCTTAAATGTATTTAGCAGTCTGTTATTTAATATTTTAACTTAAACAATTTCATAAGTTAAATTTTAGATTCTAAAGAAACAAGTACTTTTCATAAGATATTTCACAAAGATTTTTTAATTAATGGGCTTTTTTTTCAAAATCTATCTGAAAAACCAATATTTTCTAGTGATATCACGTTTTCTTAGTGATATTTCCTAATGAATCAATTTAATTAACTGGGGTATTCTAAAACTCTTAAGTTATCGATTCGATTTTGGTAGCATAAAAACTGAGAGTAAAGTTGAACAATAAAATTAATTCGTTTATTAATTCGAATTATCTTTCAGTCGATTGCCAATATCTTATAATCTAATATCAGTTTGTTAGAATTTACGCCGCTTTAGAGCAACAAGAAGCCATTGGGCTTTATGAGTCATATTTGGGGCACTGGGCTTTATTTGCCCCATGATTTTGAATTGTAGTCTGACGACACTCGACATGGTACCTTACTCGTGTACTTCCACACTTCGCGATTACTTTGAGGTGTGACTGAATTTATGTGCAGCGGTTTCCATAATTCCTCAGGATCGATTTGGTGGAATAAAACATCAAACTCCAGGATCTATTTAAGCATTGCCGACGATAAAATTCGTGTTCTTTTAAGTTCGTCCTCAGTTGAATTTTAAAAAGTTAACACCCAAAGATAACGTTGATTATTGCAAAGTTGTCAGTGAATTATTTTGGTTAGTTAATTCCAAGTGTTAGACAAATAAAAATACCTCTGTAATACTTTTTTTTTTATTTGGATAGCTCAAGGGGAAACGTGATAATAATAGAAACTGTGCAGGTGAGGTTTTTTTTTTTTAAAGAGGAAATGTCAAAATAAGGAAAGAGATGCAACCATTTCTGTAAAGGCTAAAAAAATCTAAACATTTTCTTTTCTCCCAATGAAGACAAATCTTAAAGGAGGATAGAACTATTTAAAATGATGAAGATTAAAACTGTAAATTTCTTTTATATATTTTTAAGAGAGAAATATATTAATGATAATAGCAACAACAATAATAAATAAATAAACGAAGGGGAAGTTTCAGTGAATAAAAAGCTTAAGCAAACATAAGTAATGCTACCAGACATCTATCAACAGAAATATCACTAGACTGAATTGTTTTGATTTTATTAACGTCGCACTAGGAGCAACACGAGGCAATTGGTGACGGAATTCTGAACCTTGGTCAAGTGACGAGAACAACAACACGTGAACTGGCACCCCTCTCCTAAATTCCGCACCTCTCCAAAGACAAGACTATGAGCTTCGATAGAAGTTACGTTCCTCAGCCACGACTACTCGGCAGGTTTTAAGCGAAAACAAGACTCGAACCCTCGACTCGACGAAAACCACCGGCCGCGAGTCAGCGTCCATAACCACCAGGCTACCGTGGAAACGAAATGTCGCAGAAATTATTTTCTAAGATGTCCATTTTTAATGGATTCGCATCTACTCACATTGTATGTCTGGGTCAAAACTTTAAAAGCCTTTTTCTCACAAATCAAAGCGCTCAGTTGAGTTGAAATTTTCAAAACACAAACTTTTTTTGGATAACAATACGATAATTTAATAAAAATTAGTTGATTAAAACTAATTATTTATCGAATCAATTTTTATGCCTAATTTCATGCCAAGTCGCCAAATGGTAGCCAAATCCGTCGTTTAATAATTTATCGTTTGCTTTAATTTTCGTTACATGTAGCTGATATAATATGCAATTTAATATTTTATCGTTTGCTTTAATTTCAATTACATTTAGCTTAAATATATTAAATTTAATAACATAATTTATCGTTTGCTTTCATTTTAATTACATGTAGCTTAATTAACGTAATGCTTAATTGAGCTAAAAATATTTAAACGTATTTATTTTAGATGATAAATTCAAAAAACGTCAAATAATGAAATAAATTATTAAAACTAATTATCGAATAAATACAATTTTACTCAACGTTCTCTTTTGCTCTTAAAATTTAAGATATAAAAATTATGCTAGGCTAAGTGTGAAAGAAAACCCATGAGAAGAAACCCTAGTGAAAGAAGACCCATGTACAAAAACTCGTGTTTTACCGGTGTTATTAATTTATAAAAGCAATCAATATAATGATTATTATTTTATAATTTACATTCATATATTTCATTAGTATTAATTTTACGATTGAAAATTTACCAGCGTATATTATCTTATTATGTTAAAATTAAGCTATCTATATACTTAAATTTTATTCCTATTGAATAAACATATTACGATAGAACTACATATTTTTTTAATTATAATTATTAAAGGTTCCAATTCCTAGGTTTCTGAGGCCACTAAACAAATATATATTAACAAAATATATATTTGATAATATATATTTGTTTAGTGGCCACGGAAACCAATGGAAATGGAAGCGAATTTACGAACGGCGTTGTTTCCGTCTAGTCGTAGAATCGAGTTCTAATGTCACTAAAGACCCATTGTACAACGGGACTAATTCACGCGAAATCCATCGAAATTCCAAATCTTTCTACTAGTATGGCGTGGTGTAGAAGTTTGGAGAGGAAGGTGTCGTTCTCGTCTTTTTTTACAGAGGCTCAAAAGTACGAGGTCCATCGCAAAAACAGCCCCCGTGTTGCTTCTTTGTGAGAGGTTA
This sequence comes from Nephila pilipes, assembly GCA_019974015.1. Taxonomy (NCBI): domain Eukaryota; kingdom Metazoa; phylum Arthropoda; class Arachnida; order Araneae; family Nephilidae; genus Nephila; species Nephila pilipes. The sequence continues at coordinate 161,479 of BMAW01118563.1, forward strand.
ATAAGTAATTGATAAATAATAAAACATTCCCTGAAATTAAGCTTACTTGAATTTTATGAATAACTCATTATGGGAAAACACTCTTTGGTGCCTTATGTACCGTAAAACCGAACAAACTCTTCATTAATCCAGACATTTAATCCATAAATGAGTGGCCGCTGTAGCCTAATAGTCATGATCGCGGACTGCGTTTTTCATTGAGTTGCGGGGTTCGAGCCTTTCTGCCACAAAAGACCCACCGTGTAGTCGGGGCTGTTGCACGTCCAATCTGTCAATGCTCAAAGTTGTGGCGTGGAAGTTAAGAGAGAGGGTGCCAGCTCAGGTATCTCGTCACTTGACTGAGTTTCAAACTACGAGGTCCGTCGCCATTAGCCCTCATGTTGCTTCTAGTGCGACGTTAACAAAATCAATCAACCAAGCATAAATGAAGAAGCAATTTGGAAGAAATGTGGTCTGTATGTGAAAATTTTATTTATAAACTTCTATCCTGACCCAGAAAAAATTTGTTTATTATAAATTTTTAAAATTTACAGCTTTTAGTTTTGAGGGGGAAAAGATATTACTATTTTAATGTATATTTCGAATAAAAAAAGATTTCAAGATAGTAAGGTTGTAGCATACCATTACTTCTACCCGACTCTTGTACCATAATACAGTCAAATACAACTAACTCTAAAAGTTAATAACCTACGTAAAGACACAACTGTCAGTTGTAACGCAACTATTTATTTATAAATTACTATAATATAATGTCTAATGAATTCTCTCTCTCTCTCTCGGAATTAACCCACCTATTCAAATATTACACTCTTATCCACTTTGATGTACCAAATTCTCTCCGGCAGTTACTGTCCGTAACAACTCTTAATATAATGGATTTCTTGCTAGGAATACACGCAGAGTTAGCCACACTCGTCCTCTATTCTCTAAATTTCCATTTGCTTATATACCGTCATATTTAAATCAATTCACTTTATTTTCACCTGCATCTAATTAACATAATCACGTTTCATTTTGGTTGGGAAGAAATTGTTATTTCCAGCAATCAATCTCAATTAAAGTCCCTGAGGTTGGTGAAGAAAAAATCGTAATAGCCCAACGTCACAAAGTGAAACTTTTATCTTGTGTGTGTGTGTTCAATTCTCTCGATTTATTTTTATCTTTTTTGTGTTCCTTTTTAAAAATTAAAATATAAATATATTTCTACCTAAATACTAGGAACCACTCGTTCTATGTTCGTATTAGGAAAGCTTGTTTCGGTTTTTAAACATACATTTTATTCATACCTATTTTAAAGGAAAAATATGAAGCAAATATTAGTGATGTGAATAAGAAGTTGAGATTTTTCTTCATTAAATAGGAGCTATGGTTGCAGGAGAATTAATAAAATGAGCACAAAAAGCAAGAATATTTGTAGTTTTGCATAAAATTTTTCAGGAAACTCTTAATGAATACTACAACATTATCAATTAATAAATTTCTGAATTCAGAGCATATCATCATATTGTAATTGTCTATTAATATCGCATTGAGAAGATACACAAAGGCTATTGGCTACGGACCTCGAAATTTGCTCCTCGGTCAAGTGATGAGGATGACACCTGAACTGGAGCCTCTCTCTCCAAACTTCCACAACACGTTAAGAGGGGAACTTCGACAGATTTAACGTGCATCAGCACCATTATACGGTGGGGGTTTATTAGAATCATTACTAAAAGCCACGACTCGACGTAACTAACGGCGGTAGCTATTTCACAACCATGAGCACTAGGCTACCGCCATCACATATAATCAAATCGAAAATATTGTTGAAAATCGACCTCCTTTTTTTTATCTAAAGCTTCATGTAATTTTGTTGTTTCTTCTTTTATGCTCTAAATAGACACAGTCACATTATATATATATATATAAAGCTCCGGGAGCTCCAACGCGTAATTGCACAGAATACCGAAAATCCAGGAGCACGATCACAATTGATTGAATTCATGATCCGTGCAAGGTTCAGGAAGCTCCTTGGCCTCTCACACGAGAAAAGAGAAGTGGAATGAAGTTCATCCACAACCATTTCGCTACTCACTTCACTCTATAGTTGCGAAAAAGCAGGAACCAGTTATAGATCCTAAGCCTAAGGCAACTGACCTCTGCTGAACCACACACAACATACCTGTCTGTTTTCATTGGGGATCGACCGGGACATGTCCTTAATTACTGCAGGGAGAGCAGGGTCATCTTTGACGCTTATAGAATCAATAATCGAAATACCGCGGAACCAAGACCCAATGTGAGGGACACAGCCAAATAGCCACCAGCAAAAACTTCACCGAGCCCATCTTGAGGATGATCCCCGACACACTGCTTCAGATCACCGTCACCATACTGACGTTTCAACTCATCACCCACTCGACGCCATTAAAAAGGAAAGTCCTCTACTCACTACGAAAACGTAGGAAATCATCTCGAAGTTGCTGTCAACAACCATCCAGTCTATGCTCTAGTGGACTCCGGGTCATCTTCTTCTGACATCTCGGAACCATATAAATGCCATCTTCGAAAAGCTAGGTTTCCGTCCAAAAAAAAAATGACCCTTCTAAAAGTTGAGGATGGAAATTATATCCAACAGCTGAGAAAATACATGCTACGTTTAGAAATTAATGGTCGAATCTAACTTTTTGAATTTACAAGTATTACGAAATCACTAATCATGACATTATCATTTGTTAAGATTTTCTAGAAGCATCATAAGCTGTGATAGAGTGCGAGAAATCGGAACTGACATTAAAAGCATTGTAAATGAAACTGCACATTCTCAAAAAAAGAAAACCTGAACCATACACGCTACAAACGATTGCACTATATCTGTTGATTATGTCGCCAAAATTTCTGCTGCCATTTCCAGCGGAGATCTATACATAAACGTGATAGTTCAAGGAAATAAAGTGTTATACCTAGAGCAGGAAATTATGATACTGGTTACTATAATAGCATTGTATAACTAAAAAAGGGAAATATCGGCTGCTAAGGGTCAAGCTGTTGCTCAGATTATTCCCAAAAATATGTTCGCATGCAATGCATCAGTGTTAGATGAGGACTGCGGGCGTACAATTACTAATCTAATACTACTTTCCAGGAAAAATAGAATACTTAATTCTAATATTACGTCGACGCAAAAAGATAGGCTTTTTAGAATACTACAGAAGTTGTCAGGAGTTTTCAACAAATCAAAAAAAATCTATAGTTGTGAGGGGAAAGTATTACGCAAAAAGTATTGGCAACCATGTAGCTATAAGCTAAACAGACTATAGAGTGTCACCAACTAAGCGTCGCGTAATACAAGAAGTCGAGAAGATGCTAAATACGGGCATAATTCAGCCATCTGACAGTCCTTAGTCGTCTCCAGTTGTCTTGGTCTAGAAGAAAGATGCAAATTGGCGCTTTCAAGTAGATTACCACAGCCTCGATCATATCACTAAAAATGATGTGTACCCTCTACCACGTATAGACTATACAGTAAACTGTTTAAAGGGTGCTACGCTTTTCTCCACCATGCATCTCAGAACCGGTTACTGGCAAATTGAGGTAGATGATGCTGATTATGAAAATAGAGCATTTATCGTTCCAGAAGATTTGTAAGAGTTTAAAATTATGAATTTTGGTCTATGTAATGATCCCTCAATATTTGAATGAATGATGGACAATTTGCTACGTCACTTAAAATGGACGATGTGCCTCTGTTACCTAGACGACATCATGGTATTTTCCGCAACCTTTGAGGAACTTCTTGAAAGGTTAAGTATAGTTCTGAGTTGCATCCAAGAAGCTGGGCTGCTTCTCAATTATAAAAAATGTTACTATGCTACACAAGAAATCAATATTTTGGATCATTTTGTTTCAGAAGATTTTGTTCGACCTGACCCGTACAAGATAAAAGCTGTTAGCTGTTTTCCAACCCCAAATAATTAACTTGACATCAGAAGCTTTCTGAGACTGTTCTTATTACCACCGTTTCATTAAAGATTTTCGTTATAAGTCTCAAGCACTTCAGGAGCTGCTGAAAGAAGATTCGAAATTTTGTTGAGGTCGGTACCTAACAAGCCACTGCCTTTCTCAAGTTGAAGAAAGTACTAACTTTTTGCCCTATTTTAGCAATGTTCGACGAGAAGGATCCCAACATCACTACATACAGATGGTAGTGGTTACGTAATCGGCGCAATTCTTTTACAATTACAAGATGGACAAGAGATAATGATTACATATGCCTCATGGACATTTTCAAAAGAAAAGAGGAATTATTCCACAACTGAAAGGGAATGTTTTACTGTCCGGTGCAGAAATACCAGTGCACAAATTCCGGCCGTACCTTTCCGGAAAGCAATTTAATGTTGTGACAGACCATCATTCTCTGTGCTTGTTAATTAGCCCTAAAGACCCTCGGGAATATTAGCAAGATGAGCTTTTTGCCTTCATGAGTATGACATGTCCATTATATATAAGAGTGATCAGAATCATGAAACGCTGACAGCCTTTCTCAAAATTCGTTGGAAGATATCGTTGACTTCATTGAAGAAGTGAACGTCCTTGACTCATTCTATGATTTAGTGGCAGAACAGCGGAAGGATTCTGAACTCAAAAAAATTATCTCTTCAAGAGAAAATTTAGAACCAATGAGAACCACTGAAAATGAATTTGGGGAATATTTTGCGAAAAGAACTTTATTCCAGATATAAAGTTGGGGTATCTGTCATTCTGAGACACCTACGCAAAAATATATTCCAATATTTTTAAGACACATCTACAACAGGTCACTTAGGATTTGTCAGAACGTATGACATAGTGAGGAGGAAATCTATTCCATTGATCGGATCCTAGAACCATTATGCGTCGATATGTTACACCTGCAGTGCATGCCAACGAAGAAAAGCCATACCACGTCAGCCGATCAGTCTTCGACTACATATCCCTCCTACAATTACACTATTCCATCGGATCGGAATCAACTTTCTTGAACAATTTCTAAAGTCACTGAGGGGACATAAATGGACCATTGTCTGTACTAATTACTGAACCCACTATTCAATCACAAAGACATTACCTACTGCTGAAGTTCCGAAAGCAGCCAAGTTTCTCCTTGAGGACATCATCTTAAGACATGGATCTCTAAATGTGATCATTACAGACGGCAAGCAAATTTTTCAATCGAGACTAATTGCGGAGATTAATCACCTCTATAATGCTAACCACCGAATGACGTCTGCTTATTATCCCCAAAATAATGGACTAACAGAGCGCTTTAATAACTTTTAATATGTAAGTCGAAATTGAACAAAAATATTGGGATGAAATATTGCCCTTTTGAAACTATAATATAACTTTTATATACAACTTTTGAGTAAGACACAATCAGATTCACAATATTTTATCTGATGCATGGACGTCAAGTCGAGGCGAACTCAACACTATGTGCCCGATTCAAACTGAAGAAATAGAAAGTGACTACACCACTAGATAACTATCAAGAGGCGAAGAATCTAGACAGCTGGTTTTCTGCCAAGTGTAGCTGCTCTTAATCTGTTAATAATTCACGATACTGTATGTTTGTCACGTTAGTGTATGTTCAATTCAACCTGCTCCAATATCTACTTGCTATATATATATATATATATATATATATATATATATATATATATATATATGG
>BMAW01118563.1:167270-209219 GCA_019974015.1 Nephila pilipes
TATATATATATATATATATATATATATATATATATATATATATATGGAAGTTGGGGGGATGATTAAACTTTAATTCATATTTGTTTCTCATAACAATAATTTAATTTCCTAATTTTTCCCATTGTCTCATTTAAAAGTAAAGCGTTCATTCTTATTTCCTGATACTATTCCGTTTTAACTTTATTTATGCAATCACATGCTCTTAAAACCTGCAATGTCAGCAGATCCCACGCCTTCACTCTTTTAGGGATGATCCCTACCAGACTTTAGGTCTGCACTTAAATTACCTCGAAATCCCTCTATTCATCCCGCATATTCTATGACGTTTATTGTGAAATATCCCTGCTATGTATCCAAAAACACGACGAAATTCTCTCGCTTATTCTCTCCTCTCTTGCTACTACGCTTTTGCTCTTACACTTCTCTCTGATGATCATCTGAGATTTTTATGGTGAAGGCCGAAGCATGACTTAAGTCCGCCAGAATAAATAAAAAATCTTTTCGGCCATATATACTGACTGTTCCATTTATGCTGAAAAACGTTCATATATATATATATATATATGATATAATAAGAAGTTTTAAAGCAAGTTTGTGTAACATTTAATATGAAATAGCAAACCAGTCAGTATACTACATTTGTGTCATGTGATAAGAATAATTTCAGAGTTACCAATACCACTCAGAACTAGGAGAAATGGTAAAGTAAAATAGAAATTTTGAAGGTGATTGATATACATTAAGTCATTTATTCGTCACTGCATTCGTTACAAATTTCGCCAGGGAAATATTGCTTCAAAGGCATGTTAATCAAGCGTTTCTGTGGATGAAATCGTATGGAAGATCGCATGCGGATTCTGGTTTCATCGACTTAAAGTTGGGGATTTGGATATTAATAATCGAAAACGTAGAGGGGTTCAACTAAAAACCAGATTTGAAGATTTGCAAGCACTACTCAGAGAAGATGCATTTTAAACGTAAAAGGACTTACCGAACAATTAGGAGTGTCACAAAAAAAACCAGATTTCTTATTGTTTACATGCAATGGGAAAGATGCAGAAGGTAGGAAAAATGGCGTCACTTGCATTGAACCGGATGAACAAGGATGAGCGAGACTAGAAGTGCATAAATTTGCTAAACAGACAACCCAGAAACTCTTTCTTGTAAGAAATCGTGACTGGAGAAGAAAAATTGATATGTTATGGCTGTCCGAAATGCAAAACAACACTGTGTGAATCCCAGCGAAGCAACATCATTGCCAAAACGAGACATTCACTGCAAAAACGATTTCTCATTTGTATCTGATGGAATATGAAAAGTGTGCATGCTCTGTAACGAACTGTTGGAGCGCAGTGTAAATGCAATTGCTTAACGTTACAAGCAACAACTGCTGTGACTGAACCAAGATATTGGTCTAAAGCGTCCATTTACTGGCAAAGGTTTAAGCCCCGTGAAATAGCTCTAGGGCCTCATGTTGCGAAAATTATCAAGGACATGCTAATAACGCTTGGCTGGGAAGTTTTGGAACACCTGGCGTATAGTCCCGACATAGCCTCTCAGAATGTCATTTGTTTGGGTCGATGCACTATGCCATATCATCTGTACGCATCCGTTCAGTGCACTAAGTACGAAAATGGGTTGACGACTTCGTAGCGTCATAAGAAAAATCGTTCAACACTGCTGACATCCGTTAAACGCCTGACTGATGGAAGATGTTAAATAATGATAGAGTATATTTTGTCATGATAAGGTATGTATTTATCTTGGCTCTCAATTGCATATTCATTTCTCTGAAATATAACTCTATAATAAAAAAAAAACAACGCACCAAGAAGGAGTTGTACGACGGAGAAAAAAATTGGAGGATAGGAAAATTATGTACAAAATATAGAAAAGGATTTAAATTTCAAAAAAATTGAATAATTTATTTCAGAGTTAAATAGTTAGAAAATAATGAGCTCGATAAAGTGTTTACCTACTTCTAGCCTGAATGTAAGCTACCACTAGACGTGGCATTGAGTGATAAAGCTCCCTGATAGTCTCCTGTGGTATTTCATGCCAAATTTGTTCCAATTGTCGGGCTAGGTCATCAACATTTCGTGGTAGATGCAGTCGCCTCCCCATCATATCCCAGACATACTCGATTGGAGAGAGATATTTGGATGGGCAAGGAAGTGTTTGACAAGCTGTAAGACAGCTCATAGCAACACGTGAAGAATGTGGTCTGGCATTATCTTGCTGAAAAATAAGGCCAGAGTAATGCAAAAGGAACGATAGCAAAACAGGTCTCAGAATGTCGTCGACGTACCGTTGTGTTGTGAGTGTGTCTCTAATGACGACTAAAGGGGAGCAGCTATTGAGGGAAATGGCAGCCCACACCTTAACTCCTGGTTGAGGGCCTGTGTAGCGTGCAAAAGTGAAATCAGGATCAGCACGCTTCCTTGGGCGGCTCCACACACTTTTTCGATGATCGTCAGGAGAAGGAAGCGGGATTCGTCGCTAAACACTAGACGTCCCCAGTCAGCCTCATTTCAACTTGATCTAGCCAAGCACTACTATAATCTGACTCGACAGTGGGCAAGCGTGAGTGGCAGGTAGCGTAGCGGTCAGTACGAGTGCAGATTTCACTCTTATCAGCCGTCTGTGAATGGTCATGGTGTGTGGGTCGTCTGCGAATGGTCATGGTGGAAACTTGTGCGCGGGTCGCACGTCTGATGGTTGATAACAATGAATCAGGTGGTATGACAGCTGATCTGACAATCACTCTGTGTTCCCGATTTGTTGTGGCCCTAGGTAGATCGCTACCATCATGACGCTGAAATCTGTCACTGTCCACCCATTCTTACCAGCATTTTCTAATCGCTACATCACTTCGACCCATATGACGAGGGATTCTCCGATTTACCCAACCTGCCTCTTTCAATCCAATAAACGACCTCTTTCAAACTCTGACAGTTATTCGTAATGAGCTCGAGTCCTGCATCGAAACATTTTTTTCAGTCCTTCAAGGTGTCCTAAATCGTAATGCAACAGAAAGTTTGACCATCAAATTGAGAATCACTTCTTATAAACATCTGCTGAATGCGCAGTTCCCATGAGCTGTAGCTCCAGCTATTCATTCATTCAACAACAAATTTTAATCATTTGTATGTTCGGTCCAAATGTCTTTGCATACGAAATTTCATTACAATCGGGCAATTGCTTCTTGGTGCGTCATGTTTTTTTTTTTTTTTTTTTAGAATGTACAATTTAAAACTTATTACTACACCTCATATATATACACGAATTATGAAAAAAGCGAAGAAGAAAATCATTCTATGAATTAATGTACTTAAATTCTTGTTTTAAATTCTGTAGGAAAAAATTATTAATGAAGTTTGATCCCATTAAGGGAAATTTGAGGAGCCTCGTATGAGGCTTATAAATTTAAAAAGTTGCAAACATACCTATTCAGAATATTCAGAAAAATGAAAGGAAATAGACAGGTGTTAAATGTAAGCTAATTTTTATGTTCTAAATAATATTTTGGCAATTATTACTTAATAGAATGGAAATACAGATATATTAGAAAAATTATTTTGGGTTAAACGCTTGGAAGCACTCTGAACACAGTGCTTCCTTGCATGGAACACATTATGTATCTAGTTTTCCAAGGACAGTCGGATAAGTGGCAGCATATTTCCTCCTCAATTTTAGCCAGATAATTCTCACCATCACCATATCACAATTAAGCAGGAGCTTGCAATTTTAGGCGTTATTTTGTTGGTGGATCCCGCAGTGTACTTAATCAGCCTTTTTTTTTTTTTTTTTGGTCTAAATCGAACTACTTTTATAAATAAAGGAACTCTCAATGGATGATTTAAATTCTATAATAAATCTATGGATTTATTTTCAGGGTCTATTTTTTATAAGATCCAATAATTTACGACCCAAACATTTAGAAAATAGTGAAAAATTTGGAAGTGCAGTTGTTCATGTCATATCTTGTGTCTGTACAGACTTAATAATGTATTCATGAAATCTACTCCACCTATATTTTTCTTAAACATTTCGATGGAAGCAAGTCTTGGAATTTCGATAACACGTTTTTCTTGCCTGCTCTAACGATTCACCGATCCTACAGGACTTGCTACAAGAAATGTTAAGGCTACATGAACAGCTGATTTGTCGAACCACCTTGTTATTGTTATGTTTTCCTTATTTGTGGTAATTGAAAATGAATCCCGTTTAATTTCATTGAAAGGTTTTAATTTATTTGTAGCTTCTTGTAACCTATTTGTACGTATTGTTCCTGTTGAAAAAAATTTCCATTCAACAAGTTTCATCAAAAGAGAAGTGAAAAAATATCACATTAATTTATGTGAATAAATTATTGAATAATGCTTTGTGAGTCTTATACATTATAAATTTACAAAGCCTCAATACAACACCTCCAACTATTCTAAATTCATTACAAAAACCCTGAAATTCAGCTTTGCTCCTGGATAAATTTCAAAGGCGTAAACATAGCTAGAAATTCCACTAACAGCCAAGATTTTATTCCCCCTGGATGGGGTTTACCTCTTATGAATTGTTTGATGTTTCACCTTTCTTTGAACAGAATCATCATTTCATCCACTTACAAATACTCTTCCGGATAGCAGCGCTCAGCAACCACTCTGGAAAAAATGGTATAACACTAGTCTGATTTTGTACAGCTTTTCTTTAATGTCGATAGATGTATTACTTGAAACAAAATGAAGGTATTTTCTTATTTGAAAAAAGCGATTTTACTTCACATAATCTGCAATTATGCTTAGTCTCGTGCCATGTTTTAGTGCCCAGTAAAATTTTAATTCGGAATACTGAAGGTATGCCTTAACAAAATATATTTGTAAAATACCTTCAGCTTATTAAGAGTAAGGGCAGCATTTTTTGAGAAATAATCAGTGGACATATTTCCAGATACATGGGATTTCTGATTTCCTATAAATGGTGGTATATTACTTGCAAGAGATCGTTATCTTTTCATATTTATTAATTGTATAATAAAAATGATGATACAAAACTATTTTTAAGGAATTTTATTAAAACTTGTGTAGTTTTATTTTTGTTAATAAAGTGGTCGTTTGCAACCACTTGTTACTTTAAAACTCACATAAGGCACTATGATTTCCAATTGATAAGTTAGTTTTTCAGAAGTGAACAATTTTAATGAGATTTATATGACACATGCATGTCTTATAACAGGAGGAAATTTTTACTTACCTCATTTGGAAGTATATTACAGTAAGAAACAAATTATGTTATTACTGCATTCGCTTCTTTCACAAAATCAAAGACTTTATTGTTTCAAGACTGAGGCTGCCATCAATTATGATATACTAAAGCAGTTTGAGGCTTAAATGGATAAGAAATGTCACTCAAGATAAAAAAAAATCGATAGAAAATTAATTTTAAATAATTGTTTCCTTGGTTTAGTTTTTATTAATGTCGCACTAGAAGCAACACGAGGGCTATTGGTGACGGACCTCGTAATTTTGAACCAAGGTCAAGTGACGAGGACGACACCTGAGCTGGCACCCCCTCTCCAAACATCCACACCTCACCAACGGGAGGACTTTGGGCCCCGAACAGATTTAACGTGCATCAGCCCCGGCTACACGGCGGGTCTTTGGCGGCCAAGGATCGAACCCGCGACTGAACGAAAACCGTCGGTCGCTAGTCCACGACCTTGACCACTAGGCTACCGCGGCCCATTGTTTCCTTGAAGTATTGTAGGAGCCCCAGATGAGCGAGAAGGTTAAGAGTGGCATAACGTGAATGTCTCTTGGACAATTCTCACACCTTACAGGAGGCAAATAACACTTACCAGTAAGAAGTTTTATAACAGCTCGTTAGAAGCTTGCCAGATAGATAGTTTTACAGCTCAAGCAATAAAACATTTAAAAGAAGGGAGGTCCTCACCCACGATGATTATTTTCAACGATAGCCTTTCGATGAGTTAGCGTATGATAGCCATAGCTATTGAGACCAAATCCGTTGAATATTGCTATTCTTAATTACTTTTTGAATGCTGTATAGATACTTTTCTTTTTTACAGGACTTTTTTCGATTTTGCTTTTTGTGTTTGTTTCTTAAAAGGCTACTTAAAAATACTCCTATTAAGAATAGATCTCGTAAACACATCTTGGTTTTAATCAGAAGTCAAAAACTCAAATTTGCTACGAAAGGAAGGAAAAAAAATAGATAAAATGGGAAAAATTGCTTGTCTAATATATAAAATACTTTTACAAATTCGGAACATTTTACTTTCAGTAATTAAATTTCTAATGACAAGTGGATGATATTCAGACTATGTTAATCATAAGCAGTTTTCATTTATAGGTCAGCACCAAATGATAGTTCAAAGGAAATCGCGTGTTACAACACATCGCTCATTACGATTTGTTTGCAAGGTAAAATTAAACCGCAGTTCTTTCAATTAAATTTCAAGTTATAGTTAATTGTTTGTGTACATAAAAATGGAAACTTAGAACAATTGCAAAATTGTTCATTTTATTAAATTTAGTTAAAAGAGCAATAAATTGTTCATTAGCAATTTCTTCCAAAGCTACAGTTTTAAAAGCCTATTCGGTCAAACAAATCAAGTTTATTATGCGTTTATTGAATATTTTTAAAATTAACAACAAATCTTAGTAGCCAGATTAATTTTCTTAGAAAGTTTTAACTAAAAAAGCACATAAATAAGACTTTTACTATAACAATTCACAGGAATCAAACCCATGATTCACTGAAAACAACCCCATGATCATTTGGCTACAGCGACAAATATTATGTAAGAATATAATGAATAAAGACAATATGTTTTCGCCAAAATACAATTTATTTGTTTTACATACAACCAAGGCATACAATCAAGTAAAGTTTTTTGAAGACTTACAATTTTGTAGTTACATACGTTTTTCTTCATGTTGCAAAGATTGTCTGAAAATTGAGCCCACAGAATTATCATTCCAACACCCAATCCGATTCCAAGTGTATTTATTGTTAGGCACAATTTGACTCTCCGTATTGCTACTTAGGATCTGAACCACCAAAAATCAATAAATGTTCTCTCAAGAAATAGTTCAGAAAAATCAAACTAGTTTTATTTTATAGTGCTGAATAACAACTATTATAATGAATGTTGATAGGTTACTAATTATGTCCTCAAACCAAGATTATGACTAAAAATTCTACTTATCTCAATAACGATAAAATTAGATCTGAATCGAGAACAAAATTATAAACAGGGCCGGGGTCAAATATTAGCTTTCCAACAATCAAGTGAATTTCCTGCATCAGTATTGTGCGCAATATTATAGAACAAACTTTCAATCTCCTCTCAACTTTTAAGCACTTACAATCTCTTTATCTCCTCATTTCCTATTCACTACACTTTATATATATATATATATATATATATATATATATATATATATATATATATATATATATATATATAAGCTGATTTACATAAGGCGTTGTTTATTCACTAGGCGAAGTTTCTCTTGTCAAATCATGCCATAAAATAGCCTAAGAAGTTAGAGGAGGAAAGGCGCAATTAAATTATATAACAATTAGTTTTATTTATTTGTTCGTTATTAAGACAAACTGTGAGAACAAAATATTTCTACAGTTAAAAACTATGCATTTTTACTTTTTCGAATTGAAGAATTTATTTGCATACATAGAAAAGTAATATTCAATCTCTCGAATGTGTTCTGAGGGAATTTTTCGAGAATACTTTTATTTTCTAATTAAATATAAAATAGTGCAAACATTTGTTTAACAATGATATGGGGAGGGGGAGATAATAAACTCTGATGAACAAAAAAAAACCCAGTTCAATGCTGTTATGGTAATGCAGAATTCTTACTAATGTTTCATGTCAGAAGGGTATTGCATTAAATTCAACTACAAAGGTTATTCTTTGAATTAAAAATAATTCTGGGCCTAATGTTTGTAAAATGCATTGCTCTCAAACTAAAGCACTTATTATGTTAAGAACTCCTATCACAATTTAATCAAAAAAATTTAAATGTTTAATTTTAAATTTGAATTAAAAAAAAGCGAATGTAACTGCACATGAATTGTACAGTCGCTATATTAATTTTATTAAATATAAAATGCATAACTTAGTTATTAATATAATTGAAATTTTATGCGATTATTTTCGTACATCAGTTACTTGAACCCCCGCCTCTCAACTCTGAGTTGCCTATGGTGTAAAACTTCATTGTGAAACTTTTTTTTTTTTATTAACGTCGCACTAGAAGCAACACGAGGGCTATTGGCGATGGTGTGAAACAACCAAGCATCATTTAATTAAAATTTTCTTAATTAAAGCAATTCTCTCCCAGGTAAAAGGCAAATAAGTCTTGTTTCAACTGGACTTCCAGATACGTAGTCGAAAGGCTCATATGCTTCTGCCAAAATTGTCAACGTAGAAATGCGACTGCAGATAATATCAATAGATTAGACTTCGACAGCTTGCGTGAAAAAATGTAAGCACAACACAGTCACTACAAATTGTAGTGCTTCAGTTTCATCCAGATCCTCTCCAGTTGAAATAATGTATATTCGCTCCACGATCAACCAATCGGCTCGAGGCGTGATTACGTAATTCGCCTCTGCGCGATGTTAACCAATTACCGCAAAGTGCATTTCAAGACGTATTGTCTGGAAGGAGAGATCAGAGGAGCGTCGAGAGCCGACGATGATGTGAAAGTTTCGAACAAAATTTATTTTTACAACACGACGAGAACTTCTTCAATAATAATGATGAAAGATATCAACATGTTTTTCTAGCCATCGTCGCATCATCTTCCTCAATATAATGCAAGGGTAGGTGACACATGGCGCCTGTGTTATTATCAACAATGAGTAAATTATGTTAATTTTATGTCAAATATTTTAAATAAAAAATAAATATTTCTCTTTAGTTGTTTTTACACATTAAGCACATGTAACATATTAATTAACTTTAAACATAATTTTAAGATATATTTTTTCAAAGGGTCGGATGGGGTTCCCCGAACCTCCCTTATAGTTCTAAGGGTTCCGTGAGTTGACAAAGTTTGAAGACCACTGAAATAATCATTCAAGTTCCAGCTAGCCAAGCCCCTAAACTTGTGAATTTATCACCATTAAGACTAAAATAAAACCTAGCCAAATCAATAATGGCTCAAACTATAAAAAAAAAAAAAAACACGATGAAAAATAAGGAGGTTGTAATGTTTGATTGTGGTTCGAAGTTATAGTGAAATGAGTTATGACTTCTAAAACTAAACAAAAAATTTATTTCAAGATTAAAATAGGTTTGTAGTACTCCCAGGGAGGCCCTACTTAACTGCTCCCCTACTACGAAAACCTTCAACTGCCATCACAAAACTCTCTTTAATCCTCCACGCGGGTGGTACTACCAGCGCCGCGTAGCGGAGGATTCTGGATCATTGTTCGGAAGGGAGGGGAATTCTACAGGGGCTGTCGATGGTAGTAATTATTGCATGGAGTTTATGGAAAGATATGTGCAAATAAAAGTTAGATGAGATTTATGAGATGATTTGCACACACAAAGGGAATTAAATTTTATCTTATTAAGATTAATGTGAAAGGAAACGAAGTTTGTTACGATCTAAAAGTCTTTGGGAAGGTAGGAAAGGTTCCTTGAAAGGATCATTCCCTGTTATATGATTCTATTGTAGACAATTTCTTACAACTTATATCTTACTTCCACATATGATTTGTAAACTTTCTTAGCTTTAAAAGGAACGAAGTTAACTATAACAAACTTATATTCTAGCACACTTTTACCGCATTACGTTGGTGAGTACCTCAGTTTACTTTAGTGTTTATGTCACCTGCGATGAAATGCAGAGATCTCCCTCTATGGAGTGTTTCTCTCTCATTGAGGTGTTACGTAAACAAACATCTAACACTCGCCCTTTACAATGCGCCCTCTACAGGTGGTAGAAAAATGGTGCATACTACGAAATTAAGGAAGAATAAATTGATACAAATTGTATTTCAATATTTTTTTGAAAATCATATGTATAAAAAAATATCAAACATTATGAAAAACAGAAAAATGTGAATAACAAAGAGATATTTTGTTCCAACAGCAATCAAAATCCTACAATTAGGTCTCAAGAAAATGACCCATACCGAATTTCTATCTTATCGCACAAACGCAATGGTTCCCAACCTTTTTCTCCTAGCGAACTCCTACTAAAATCCAAAAGAAATTGGCGCACCTCTTGTGTAGTCAATGATAACAGGTAAAAAGACAAAATGTGGTAGAACATTTATTTTCTATGTTGCACAATAGTTCATAACAAGAAAAGAAAGCAAAACCGTAAGCAAAACGAGTACAAACATTAATAAAAACGAAAATGATAGCTGCAAGAAAATGAGTATAAAATTAATTCAATAAACCAGCTGGTTCTTAGTTAAGCATTTGGTTAAGATTGGAAGAAAAAAACTTTTAAAGGGATATTTGTGGCTGTCTGGTAGAACAAAGAAATTCAAAGTTTGGACAAATGTACGACAGTTTCGTCTCAGAACAGGTTCTGCATTTATCTTTCAGTTAAATATATGTCGAAAAACCTTTCCCGCATAGACATGTTGTACAAAAGAGCAATAAAACTTCAATATTTTTTTTGACAAAAAAGTTTATACATTTGTAATGCTGAGTCAGAAGTCAAAGAGTGGTCTTTAGAAACAGCATTTAGAGAACTGTCTCCGCATGACTAAGCGGAGTTTTTCATTTCCTAATAAAGTTAGAAAGGTTTCTAAACTTACATCTCCTTGAAAAGGATTACGTATCCAGTCGTTTGATAGGGATATATTGCATCTATTAGGAAAGTAGTAATCGAAAACTAATTGAAGATGTATTCCTTTTTAGTTTTCAGCAAGTTTAATTGAATTTTCTGATAAAAGGCCGCTGAAAAAACCAAAACATTCGAACTCATTCATCTGCAAACATTTAATTTAAAATTTCTTTAACGTGGATTCAATTTTATCTTGCACACAGAAAATGGGGACACCTGCACATTGTAATGACATATTTAATTCATTTAATTTATGAAGATGCTAGCAAAGTGTGCAAGCTTTTATAGCCAAAGAATATCGATTAATGCCAGGGACAAATGAAATGGATGGTCAATAAAAAATTCTTGAGCTTCAGACAAGTGTGTCAAAATTTTGCCGAAGGAATGTCATCTAACTTCTGTATGGAGCAACAAAGAAACTTAAAGACTTCAAAATTCCTCTCCAATTGCTGTCCATTTCATGCGAAATAAACAGTAATTTACTTTCCTTTCTTTCCCCCCAAAATAATCATTGACCATATCAAAAATTGTTTCTCTAGATGTATAATTTCTTCAAATGATTTGCAAATAGTCAATTTTTTTAATGGAATTCTTACAAATGTATCTAAAGTAGACAACCAAAACTGCAGGATTTGCTATGACAATCGACTCATCAAAAACTAGATCGCAAAATAATTCAATTTTACTCTCTTCAAAGTACACTCTTCACATCATTTACCAAGTTATTAAATCTAAGCGATTGCTGTACTGTTTGATAAAGGAACTATATCAACTTCCTTTGTCACCTTTTCTCCGCGAATACATTTATGATATCTTTTTTCCAATTCAATTTGCTGCCATTGTGTATGTGTCCAGAACTTGAAACCTACAATTTACTCGAAATAATGCTTCAAGCACCAATTCACTATCTTCGTCTGAAGCTGACAGGGAAAAAAGTGACATTGCACTTTCTATTATCAACTAATTTTCTTTTAAAATGCACTAGAGGTTTATCCCTATGTGTATTCGATTCAAGGAGTCTACGAACAAATAGTAATTTTTGGCAAGAACTTCATTGCAGATTACTCAAAGCGACTTGTGTTCCGACTCTTCCCCAGTAAAATCAAAACCTATTTACAAATAATCTGTTGTATTTTTGCTTTTTCTTATCAACTTCACTAATTTGTTTCTTTATTTTTACTCAAGTGAGATGGTAGCTCCCTACAATTTTCAGTATCATTCCCCTGTGTTTAGAAATAATGTTCTGCCGTTGAAACATTAATAATTGACCAATTTTCCTACATTTTATCAGACTCAACAAAACAACCAATTTTTACTATCGGGTCATAATAAAATTATGGTATAGTGATTATCAAGTTATTTACATGAGAGCTTCACTAAACAAAGCTACTGTAGCATACTACTATTCGTGATCCAAATCATTCAAGGTTTCCGAGCATCTGTTAAAGTGCTTATCCAGTGGAAAAAAGTATCTACTGCAGAAAATGTTCTTTCTTTCTGCTTTGTTATGTAATTAAAAACAGACGTCATTAGATGGACAGACTGTCAAAGCCTGTGATAACGTTTCTCAATATCTGTCTTAAAATAAATAAAAGTTTTCTTACATATCTTTATTTTCGAAATATTAACAGTACAACAATAAATGTATGTTAATTTTTTATTATTTCATTTTTTTTTTTTTAAATTTTATTTACTTTTTTTCCTCCTTTTATGTTAGTGGCTTAAAATTCATTCATTAAATAGTATTTCAGTTACCCTTTTATAAACCTGGCGTACCTCCAGGGGTTCATGAGCCACCAGTTGGGAGCCAATGCTGTAACATATTTGCAATCTCAGAATCAGGCAGTATGCAAAATAATAAAAAGTTAAATATATAAACAATTTTTTCAATTCTTTTGCAAATAAACTGAAACATTTATAATGTTTTATACATTTATTTTGAGATTGGTTTCTTTATATCTCAAATATTAGATTTTTTAAAAAATGGATAGACTTTAAAATTATTTAACTGTTTTATTGAATAATTTTCCACTAAATACATCATTACAAAATAATGTATTCTATTGCTACTCTACATACTGTAAATATGATACATAAATGAAAGATAGGGTATTCAAATGTTAGACAAAAAATTACTAGAAGTATAAATTTACATAAATTATATTTCTGAATAAAATTCAAAACAGCAAATTAAATCCAAACTACATTCAAATACATAAAATTCAGCAAACAATATCATATGTAAAAAACAAAAACACAAAACAAAATATATACTTTGATAATATTCGGCTCTTGCCAATTAGCTTTCTATTGAAGAGGTAATTAATTCTTTGACAAAAATAAGAAAAAAAATGACACTATTTTAAAATAACAATAAGTTCTAAAGACCACTTTTAAAATGGCATTTTAATTATTTAAATAATGTGAAAGTGAAATATCTTAATTTGTTAGGAAAGACTTAGCAATTATTTCATAATCAATTTAGTTTAATTTAGTTTTTTTTATTAACATCACACTAGAAGGAACACAAGGACTATTGGCGACAGACCTCGTAATTTTGAACCTTGGTCAAGTGATGAGGATGACACCTGACCTGGCACCCCCTTCTCCTAACTTCCACACCACGCCTATGGGAGGAATTTGGGCCCAGACAGGTTTAACACGCATCAGCTCCGGCTATACGTCGGGTCTTTAGCGACCAAGGATCAAACCCGCGACTGAACGAAAACTGTCAGCCACAAATCAGAAGCCATGAACACTTGGCTACTGCGGCCACATACTTCATAATCATTACAAACTTTTGAAAATTTTAAATTATGTTATCTGTCAATTAAGTTTTTAAATACTGTTCAATGTAGTACACATAACTTTGAACTCAAATAAAGTAATATAATTATAATATAAGCCAATTTTTGTTTTGTTCTGCTTTGTTTAGAGTTGCACAGTTAGTTTGAGAGTAGCACATATACTTTTTATCAGGCTAAGCACAATAAATAATATTATAAAATACATTTGGAAATAAATATGAATTCTGAAAGGAATTTATCAAAATATTTACACACAAAAATATTGCACATACTGGAGCTTGTATAAAATAATTTCAAGGTAGAAGCTTCCAACAGATGCAAATCTTCACTATCACAATTCTATCATAACATATTTGATAAATGTTCCAGAAAATTATAAATAAATATTAAAAGAAATGCACCATTACATACAAATTAAAAATTCATAAATAACTTTAAAAAATGACAAAAATAAACAAAGAAATGCACAACAGACCTTAATTCTGTATACTCAACAATTCAATCTCAAAAGTAATAAGTAACACATTCTCAATTTAAGAACCACAAGCTAAATAAAGGGGGAAACAATCCCTATAACTATCACAAATACATTTATCACACTCTTAATAAGATAAAATCTGTTAAGTACATGTCAAATGCTTTAAATATTTATTTAAGTAATGAAATGCATGGTTTTAAGAATTATAGTAAAAGTTTTTCCAGAAAAGCAAATATTCCTTATAATTAATGTACAAGACAATATAACTTTAATTTACTGATTTTCTTCATTAAGAACATTTTCAAGAAAGATTAAAAAACAAAAAAAAAGTGTTCAAATAATTCCAAAAACATAGTTCATAAATTTTAGGGGGGGGGGGCCTTTGAAATGACAACTGTTTATAAATTGAACTCAACATTAAAATTCTTGAATTCAAGATTTAAAATCAAATATTTAATTGCTATGCATAAAACTACAATTTAAACCAATGCATTCAAAATAAAATGATTTATTAAATAACATAACTATACAAACAGAAAAAAACATTACATAACAAATGAATACTATTATATTTTCTACATTCTATTATTAAATTCTTTGTTATTTAAAATCCTGGAGAAATGCAAGTTTTTTTAATGCTCTGATAAAGTTAAATACAGAAAATCAATAGGACTAGTAATATTGTCATTATATGTTTGAAAAATAAGTATAATTTTGCAACCTTATATTTCTTTTCTTTGTTGACAGAATACAATTTAATTTTTATTTAAAGATTCTATACTTCACATGAATCTACAATAAGGAAGAAAAAAAATTACTTTAATATTTATACTTTTTTTCAAACAATGTAAGAAAAGCCCAAGCATTTAAATATAGTAATAAAATAGGATCTTCCGTAATTGATTAGAACAATACAAAAATGACCTTTAATAACAGGATTAATTTCAATAAATTATTTATAACCAAGCATATTTTGTCAAAATTTTTAATTCTTAAAAAACAACATCCTTAATTAACTAAGCTAAGAAACAGCATTAAGATGTTTCTCAGCACTCTCTCTCTCTCTATTCTAATTAAAGAATATTTTTATTAAATTAGTCAATTATTTATACAAATATAGCTCATATTTAGAACAAATATAACTCAGATATGTGTTATGTATAGCACAGTTTTTTCTTTTTTGTTCGTATTATTTAATTACATATAAAAGTTTACTGTGATGTTAAAATGTAAATACATGTATCTAATTTAATTAACTAAACTTTTTATTATAGTCTTATTAATGGATTTTCAAAAGGAAATATAAACACAAAATATATTTAAGTTTTGTGCTAAATTATCAATATGAAAATTGATTTTTCTAAGAAAACTTACCTGAAAGTTTTAACTAAGGAAATGTGGAAGTCTCAACCTCTAACATTAAAAGTTAATATGAAAATAAGATTTAAAAAGAAGTTTATTAGTAAGAAATGGTGAAAATTTCAGCAAACAAAATTTTAGTAAAAATAGTCATGAATGACAAAAAATATATTAATACTTTTCATAATACTAACTTTACATTGTTATAATATATTTTATGACTATAAATGACTATGGCTTTTTGTAGAAATGTTTGCAGAGTTCTTAATGTTAGAGCAGTTCCAGAAATTTTCAAAGCACCATCTTGCCACTTGAAAAGCAAAGTTATCACTGCGACGACACAAAACATGAACTTGTATCTCTTGAAAAGATTTTGGTAACATTGCTGAAACATCATAACAGTTAGATAAGCGGTCATTGAAGACGGGATTTTTTGAGTAAAAATGTACATAGTCCACTGGGTTTTTATCTCCTTTGCCCCAATTTACAGGAACCACCTGAAACAAAGAATTAAAGCTGGTGGTACTTGGGATATAATAATTTACATTATTATTAAATGTTGTTTTGAAGTAAATAATTGATAGTGCAATCCAATGCTATTTACTTAGTATGCATTTAAATAAGTGTTTCAATTTTTTTTTAAAAAAAATAGAATAAAATAAATAAAAGTCTACTAACTTCATTGAAAAATGCAAGGAATCATTCTATTCATTAATAGATGAGAAACAACAACAACAAAAAAAAAAAGATTTAAAGTCAATTAAAAATTAATTTTAGAAATTTTATTGTAAAACTAAATTGTAAATATGAACATGTTTTTCTTTCATGAATTCAAGTATCGATTTTGTTCATCATGTATTAAAAATACAAAGTATGATAACAAAAGCAATGCTACAAATAGAATTTATGTAAACTGATTTATTAACGGTACATTAAGAAACACAAAAGTTATCAAGCAACAGACCCGATAATTTCGGACTGCAGTCACTTTGGATACTTGAGATGGCACCCCACTCTCCAAACTTCCACATCAAACCAATATGAGAATTAAGAATGATGCACTTTAAATTTGTCTATCACATAACAGAATTTTAGTAGAATCATAACTCAAATGCACAACTCAATGGCAAGAGTTCAGGCAACAAGTTCTAGACCACACAGTTAATGTAGAATAGAAATAATGGTAAAAGTACTCTGAAAATATAAGAAAGAATAGAAAAATATTGAATACATTTCTCCTTAACACAAAATGTCTCAATTTTACAAGAAATAGTTGAGAAACAAAAAGAATATAATCTACATTCTAAACACCACTTCTTCAAGGAGAAAATATCTTTATGTGTAACCATTGTCTTTGTACTCGTAACAGTAAGACATATCTTGTTCTGTTTTAAAGCTGCTCATTTTAAATCATGAACATCATATTTTATTGACTTGCTTGGGTAAAATCCCTATCAAATAAGTTAAGTTTTTTACATGACATTGATTTCACTCCAAACATTTAATTCTTTCACCATGGCACATTAAGTCCCATATGAAATAAGGACCATAAACCCTACCAAACCAACTGAATGTCATTTTAAAAAATATTGTAATTGCATTTTATTTTTGCTAAATATAAATCAGTTACAATATTTATATACATATGATTTCTGAAAGATAAAAAATGAATTTTTTTATTGAATTGATCATCCACATTTTTTATAATTTGAACACGCTTACACATGAGATATTAAAAACATCTAAAATATTACAGAGAAATGACTAATTACTTATTATATGACATAAGGCAATTGAATAATCACTGAAATATAGAGGTAATGTAAAGTTCTAAATTTATATAATGCTGACCAATCATAGCATTTTGTAAAAACATTTAAACATTTTACTCACGCAAACGCAAATGTCGTCATCAGTAATTGGCTCCAAGTTTTTACCAGATGCTTTAGTGCCAACAAATGATGATATAATTCTTTCATTAGCTGCCGACAACAGTTGACACAAACCACTTACAATATCTGCCTGAAATGTGTGCATGTATATCTATTATTCCACTGTGATTCAATTATTCATAAGTACTCTTACTATGGTATCAATATCAGAATAACTAAATCTTGCATACATTTATAACTATGAACAACACATTGATACAAAAAATTCATAACACTATTCTTATATGATATTATTAAAAATAATACTTAACATAAACTACAAGAAATATTAAGCATAAATAAAGAAACAAAACAAGTAAAAATACAATTTTTCTTACTTCTGAAACAAAATATGGAAGAATTTTTAGACCCACATGTTGATACAATCCATTAGTTTTCAAAGAACGTTTTTCTACAGCTCTAACAATTTCAGAAGCTTTCTTCACATCAGGTTGAGATGCATATTTGATGCAAAGAAATATAACACTGTCTGTTAACTGGCAATAATGCTCTAGAGCCTTTTTAAGTGTTTCTCCATGAGCATATGCAGCAGACATACTCCAGTCCCAAAAATTAAGTATTTCCCTACATTAAAAACAAATTAATTTTTATCTAAATGAATACAAATGAGATCAGAAAACATTTTATACCAAAAAAATAATAATATACATAGTCAAAAAGAGAATTAGGAAACAATGGGAAGTATGCATTAATAAAATTTACATTTATATTAACTTTACATTAAATCAGTTATGTCATCAATTTTGAAAGCTTGAATACAAACAATCAAAATTTGCTAATTTTTTAAGAGAAAATAAAATGCATTCCAAGGGATGAAATGCCAATATCATTTTCTGTAAAGGAATACTAAAACATAATATAGTTGTTATTGGCAATTCCACATTCATAAGCATTTATAATTTCCTTGTTGATGAAATCTGAGAATCCTTCTGTCAGCATCATTTATTCAGAATTTTGAAAGTTACGAATTAAAAATAAAAACCAAAGCAAATGTTTAAAATAAAATGTAATCATTATTATATGAAAATTTCAAAGAGAAATATTTACATATTTAAAAAATTTAACAATACAGTTATTATACAATTATCAGAATTTATGAAATTTTCAAATGGAATAGAAAAAGATATGCAACAATGAAAAAAAAATTGAATATCAAGTAATAAATTAATAGTAGAAATAAAGATTATTTGTTATATTAAATATGAAATAAATAAAAAAAAGGCATCTATTACATTTTTTTTTATTTTATTTTCAAATATTAGAACACAAAATTCAAATACAGACTCTTCACAATATTTTAATTAAACATTTACTTTACACTTCAAAAATGTTTCACTATTTTAGAAAGATTATTTGAAAAATACTCAGTTTCCAATGGATATATTTAGCATTAAATGAAAAACTTAACCATTAAAATTCATTAAAACACATTAAATAAAGAAATATTGCAGTTTATTATGCATCTATTATTGAACTAAACCATCAAAGGAAGCATACCCAGTAGGACCACTACATTTACCGTCTGCTAACAAAAATGCATCAAGAAACCTGTAAATGAAAAACAATTTACATTTAATTAACATTATCATAAGTATTAAACAATGAGCAAATTTGGTATCATATAAATAAAAAAAAATTAAAAATTGTATAAAAATAAGGTGTTACATTCAAAACAGAAAAATAAATGAATCAACTTTTTTTTTTTTTTCCTTTACACATTACAATTTCTGTAAATCATATCACACAAGAAACTTACATTCTTTCAATAATTATGCAAACTTTGTGCTGATAAGCCAAGCGATGGAGATTGCTCCTTGTTCTGAAAACATTGTAAACACTTTCCAATACCTAAATGATCAAAAACAATTTCAAAATAATATTTAATTCTACAACTTCAATTGTATTCGATTCACTAACTTAATGAAACATTCAATTAATTGTTATTGAATTGGAATGTTTGTTGGGATTACGTTAACCCATTTATTTTCTAAAATATCTTCTATACAGTGATAACATCTATTTTAGAATATATAGCACATATAAGAATGAGGATATTTCTTAATGCTATAAGCAACATTAATGTATTTATTAGATTTATTTTAAATGTTGTTCTGTAAAGCATAAGTATCTAATGAATTCTTCTGGAGGTCATAATACTATATTTTAACAGAATGCCAACTCTGTATTAGGTACATATTAATTTAAAAAGGGGAAATGTCAAAAACTGAATACATAGAAAGAAATTAAAATACAAGCAGGAGTTTATTTTATTAATAATCAAGAGAAACAAAAGACTCACATATTTTTTTTTAAAAAAAAAATTACTTTGTCTCTGAAGCATATCTGACTTTTGCCATCTATAGTACAAACTTTGGCAAATTGCATTAAGCGTTCATATTCAAAACTGCAAGGAAGTCCCAAATAGTGACAGTCTCTCAGAAAATAATCCCATTTGTCAACATCTAGCCCAGAATCATCATTATTCACAATCTAAAAATTGAAGACGAAATTTCAGACAGATCAAACTTTTAGATAAAATCTGAAAGAAATTATGATTAAAAAAATGAACTTAATTATTACAGCTTAAGTAAGATTAAAATTTTAATCATAAAAGTAGTGGTTTCATTACAAGTTTTCGGAAATAAATCTGTAATTTTCCAATAAATCTTGGCATTGCTCATTGATGAAGAAAGTTGAAATTACTCAGTTATATTACAAATAGAAAAAAAATTAAACTATGGGAATTAAATATCTTTTAAATTTGTGTAACACAAAATAAATTCCACTAAAGAGTGCAACTTATTTAGTTTTACCCAACAAATGTTACAGATAAAATTCAGAATGATTGGGTCAGGATCCATATTATGTTTGAAAGATAATATAAAATACCAGTATTGAGAAAAAGAAACACGCTGTTTCATTTAAAAATATATTTCCCATTGATTCAAAACCAAAATTAGGGCTTGAAAATAAAAAAGGGAAAAAATCTTTTATTCTGAACTTATTGGTCATCTTGCAACATATTAATAAACACAAAAAAAAACTCACGAAGAATTAAATTTAGATCCAGAAAGTAAACAAGGTGGGCTACATGCCTTGATAACCCAGCTTAAAATAAATGTTCATTCATCAAATGCAATAAATGTAACTATTCTTTATGAATGAATATTATCAAAATAAATCCAAATGTCACAATTTTTTCATTTTACAGATAAATAAACTCAATAGAATGCATAACAAAAAGAGAGTAGATCCACACTATTTACCTGATAAAGAAATGCTTTGCTCCCATCTTTTGGCTGAAAGTAAAATTTATAGGATATTAAAATACTAGTACAAAAGCATTGCATTTATTCAGAATTAAAAATAATTCTTAGATACAAAAAAATACCTTAGCTCCTTGAATGAAATCTTTGATTAGACTTATTTCTTTTGATCCAATTCCATACTTGTTCAATATCGGTAGTAAATTGTTATCATCAATAAGATAATCTAGCATATTGACAGACACAACTTCATGCTAAAATATAATATGGTAGTGACTTCTAACAAATTTGAAATCCATCATAATCAACAATTAAAACAGAAAAAAAGCATTCACACAAAAATACAGATTTATCAATTTCATAAACTTAATTTTTTAAAAATGGAATAAAAAGAATAGACTAAAATCAGATCTTAAAACAATAAAAACACACACACTCACAAAAATCTATTATTTGTTCTATTTCCACTGAGCTCAATACAATAAAATCTAAATAAAACAAAGTATTTGATATGTGATATACTGGTTTATTTTTATATATAACTTAACCATTATTCAATGATTTCAAACATCAGCACTGAGACTATATTCGAAAATCAACACCTAGTTGTAACAAAAGGTTAATTTTCAAATGCATACATAGTAGGATGCTTGAATATATTGGTTAAAATTTATCAAGATATCAATAAACATACTATAGATTGGTTGGTTTTATTAACTTTGCACTAGAATTAACACAAGGGCTATTGGCGACAGACCTCATAGTTTTGAACATCGCTCAAGTGACAAGGATGACACCTGAGCTAAACATAAAGAAGAAACTCATCAAATGTAATTTGATAACAATTACGTTTTTTAAAAAATTTGGTCAATTCCTCTTAGATTATTTTAAAAGTATTTATCTACCCAAACTGTGCACATTTTCCTGAATCAAAGATAAGATGTGCGTAAATGTGCTAATTTTCTATATATTTCACTTGTATATAACAGCTTTATTTTTAAAATAATATCTACTTCGAAGTTTTTTGATGGTTGAAATAAAATTCATCTAAAATTTAATTTTTACACTGAAGAGCATAATTAAAAATTAAAAATTAAAAAAAGATGAAAAATTGTGTCTACTCATACACAATTTTTCAAACAATTGTTTAATTATCTGCTAATAGGATTGACAATTCCATTACTTTTCATAATTGCATAACCTTTTCATTTTTGAAAATTTTGTTTTCATTTTTACCACATATCCATGATGTTAAATAATGTAAAATAGCTAATGATACTCAATAATAAGCTTTTCTTATGGAAACAAGTTTTTTTTCTTTGTACAATTACAAATCTGATAGATTTAACATGGAATTCTAGATCCATTCTTTAAAAAAAAAAACTCCAAATAAAACAAAAATTGATGTTTCAAATACCTTGATGGATTTTTTGAAAAGATGTCCCACATTATAAATTTTTAAACTTATAAGTATTAAATATTAGTGCATATTATAAATAATAATAAATATCAATACATCTTCATAACTTTCCAAATTTTAGACATGCATTGAAGTAAAATAACAGAATAATTTGTACAATATGTTAATCAACAATTATACTACTTCTTTTTATATTGATTAATGTGTTTTAATAATACACTTCACCTCAAATTAAAATTAAAAATAGTTATACTTTTAGTAATTGTTTATTTAATAATAGATTTAGTTACTTAAAATTATTTGATACATGCATAACTGCAGAAAAAAAATAATGAATACATAAACAATTTGTTTTCTCAGTTAGAAAAATGGTAAAAACTTGTCCACCATTACAATTATATACATAAAGTCAGTTCTGCAGTTACTCTTTCTATAATACTCTGAAGTTATATAAAAAACTATCCAATTTACAATAAAAAATGTTTATATATTCATTATAATTTTAACACCCTATTTCTGTTTTGTAAGGAATGTGGAATAAATACCTTACCTAAGGTAGAGGGAACCTTTCCTAGACTTATGAAAAAAACCTTTGACACATTCAAGAACTTTTCTTTCAGATTATGAGTGGCAGATTTTATAAATGTTAGAATCCCAGTTATAACCCCATGCCTGTGCATATGTAATATAATAAGAAACATCTTAAAATGAATTAATAAGTTAAATAATTAAAAGGCTGATGTGAATAACAGAATCAAAAGATAAATGCATTTAACAGTAAAATTTTTCTTTTTTGATTTTATTGAAATTTAAATATCAGGGTTTTTTTGCTGATACAAAACTTTTTATCCTTAAATAATAACATGTCACTTCATGAATACAAAGAGAAATTATTACTTGTGTGAGTGATTATGATTTGAATTTAAAAAATAAAGAATCTTTTTTTTAAAAATAAAAATTTCTAAATATCAATGATTGTACATCTCATTAACACACAGATGCAATAAACAAAGAGTGAACAATTTCTGACATTTTCTTTCTTTCTTTTTTTTTTTTTTTTTTGCATGAAACTCAATGCAAAAATATTAATAAAAAGTATAAAGTAAGTATTAGTATATTATCATTAAGTAATTTTACAAAAAACATGTATATGAAAAATAAAAATTATTAATGTCTCACTTCTCTTGTTTATATATATATATATATATATATATATAATATTGAACAGGTCAAACTTTTGATTAGAAATAAGTAAGCAAGGTAGGAAAAAAATTGCTTTTGCAATTCAGAAGAACAACATACCATGTTAATGTTTTATTGCAGTAAAGTTGATCAAGGAATAACCATCCTTTTAGAATTCCAGTTTAGATAACATGCCATTTGTTTTACAATCTTTGAATTAGATAAACTTTCTTAACTTATTCAATATACCAATTTATAATCTTAATGATTATGCCTGAAACCTTAAAGAAACGAGGGTTTGATTCCACAAGGTTTATTATACAGTAATTCGCTATTTTCCAAAAAACTCAATATAATGAATATAAAAGCACAGAATAAGAAAAATACTGCCTTATAAAGAGTATGTTTTGTTCAAAATGAGCCTTTAACCTTTATCCATGCAATTAAGTCATTAAAATAAAAAATGTTAGTTGTTAGAATAAATTGTACTTTAAAATATTCATCAAATTAATTTGGAAATTTCAGTCATCATTTCTAAAAAAAAATATGATTGAAAAAGGAGTTTAAGGGAAAATGCATACAATTTACTGATGACAAAACAATTTTTTCAAAAAACAAAAACTACATGATATAAAATAAATGATAAAAATTAAAATGAGCATTCATATTTTGAAATGATTTCTAATAATCGTATAGATACCCTCCAACATGTTTAGAAGTTTGGTCCAATACAGTCCCTCAAACTAAACTATTATGCAACATATTTATATTTATAAACAAATCAGATTGTGGGGATATTTTTTGTTTGTTTACAATTAACAATTTTTAAAGTAAAAAGAAATTGATTATTTAAAATTGAACATTTATTATAAACAAATTGAAATAAATTTAATCAATACCATATGATAAATCAAAAATAGTGATATGCATAAATATGATGCACATATATTTATGCATGAATAAAAAATACAAATTTGAAATTCAATTTTAATAATCTTACATTACACTTGAAAATGTTAATTTAAAAAATTATGAATTGTTGCTTATTCATTTAATGTAGTCAAGTAGCTCTTTAAAGTCAATAAAATGTTATTAACATAAATAAGAATTTTTTTTTCTGCCCAACTAAAACAAAATATAAAATTTTATTTAAATAAAAAATATATTTTATTAAAAAGACATAGAAAATTTTAAATTAAGTATAATACCCTCTTAAGTACAACACAATAATTAAGTACCTGACATGCTTTCATTTTCTTAGTTAAAAAAAATTAAACTTCATAAAAATTTTAATCAACAAATTTTAATCAATTTAATTTTTTCAAGTTAATTTTGATTAATAAAAAAAAAAAAGAAAATTTTGTATATTGTTCTTCAAATTGTTCAATAAAAAAAATTCAATGCTAAAATTTTTCCTACTGTTATTATTCAATGCTAAAATTTTTCCTATTGTTAATTTTTCCTATTTTCCTACTGTTATTATGTACCAATATCTTACCTTCCAAACAGTATTGACTTTTTTCTGTAAATTAGCCATATGCATATATTTTTCCCAAGAATGTGAAAAAGGTCCATGTCCCAAATCATGGCACAAACCAGCTAACTCAACACAAAGTACATCAACATCAGTAATTGATAGTTCTGGTTGATGTTCAGCGAGTTCTTGAATGTATTTTCCAGCTAAGTAGCAAACACTGAAATAGACATAAATTAATGAATTTATAAAAAAAAAATATGAATAAAAAATTCTTGTTTTAATTTTATCAATAAATTATCAACACCTAAAATTTTGTATTCCATTGTTATTTACATTATAATGATAATCAAGTAAGACTATTTGTATCAAAGAATATAATACACAGATGATATATTGATGATAGTCACATAGAGTTGTTACACAACACTATAAAAAATGGATTTATTATAAAATACCATTTTTTCTATTGCTATTAGATATTTTGTTTAGTTAATTTTAGGACTCTTGAATCTCAAAACCAATTTGAATGACATATCGCCTAAGTTTTTAAAAGGATGGTAATTTCATCAATAGGAGTGATACCATGTGATGTGATTCTTTATGTTATACTTTTTTTTTAAAATTTTCTCTCCAATCATATAATTATATGGTTTCTCTTTACTAATATAATATTTTATAATTTGTATATTATGAAAATTTAAGTCAAAAGCCATGTTCTTCTACTTACATGATTTCATCTACATATTTTTTTTTTTTTTTTTTTTTTGACAGACATGAAAATCAAAAGAAAACGAAATGAGCCATGAGAATGAACTATTTATTCAATGGATGAAACAAGATATGTTGATTTGCTTCAAACATATGCTATGTGAATGAAATGGATAGAAATTAGGAAAAAAGAGAGTCATTTTTTACAATATACTACAGGAGAAATTAACGCAGTAGAAGAAAACTTTAATGTCCATTTTATTCTTAATTGCTGGAAAAAGATATTGTTGAAGCCTATTTTATTATATATGTTAGACGTTACAGTTAAAATTGTATAGGTAAGTATTTTCCATCATAAATATTTCTTTCTGATTACATAAGTAGTCATTCATAATATAAGATAAATGATCTTTTAGTGGTCCAAAATCATATAAATCAAGGGCAAACTTCATTTTCATCAAAGAAAAAGTAAATTTCATAACTAGGAAAAGAAATATTTATTGATCAACATTCTAAAGAATTCCCCTATAAAAAATAATAAATACTTGTTAGTTAAAGATCAAATGGGATAGATATTTTCAAGCTTTCCTGATTCACATTGTAATTTTGTGAATAAAATATTTACTAGTGAAATTTTCTAGAGATGCAAAAACAAATTATAAAATATTATTAATTAACTATGACATTTTACCTTTAAGAATACAAACAGGTTGGAGTAACATAAGAACACAGGTGGACTGCTCAGTAAGCCAGTGTGCTTTAAAGGTTTAAATATGAATTTTTAGTTCTATTTTAGTTAAATACAATGTCTAGTATAGAAGTAATATAAATCTGAATGAAAGAAAAACTAATTTAATTAAAATGAATACCACAAAAATACAGTAATAATGCTAATGATGTTTAATTTGCGAGTTATATTACGGATTTAAAACAAAATCAAAGAAGAAGTTTAATCTTACAAAGATTATTGCCATTATTCAGACAATTCATGGATATTTGTTGAACAATTATTGCGACTTTCACAGATATATTTGGTTATTTTTATATGATTTATGCTTACAGTTAGAGTATTCAGTGCATATAGTTGTGTAGTTATTTTTCTTTTACCTGCACAAGTTACACCGTCTTTCCTTTTTTGGAGGTTCTTTTGGACCTGCAGTTTAGAACTCATTGAATTGATGTTTGATAATGTTTTTAGAACCTCTCAGCAATGATGGAATCAAATTTCTTTGCTGCAAATGTGGTTTCAGGAGAGAGAATATCAAATTTCTCAAAAATAACAAATACAATTTAGATCATTATCAAGTGATAACATTTGAAGCATAATTTGGCTATTTATACCTGCAATGTTTAAAAAGCTACAGAAAATCAACATAGGCCATTTTAAGGTTCTCCTGGAAACAGTTTTAGTTCTTCCTAACTTATCTACAACATTTACACCACCTTTTGTTTTATTGCAGTCCAAAATTGTATAAGATTTGCTTGTATCACTGTCAATACTAGCATCATCATGCATAGTACTCAAGAGAATAACAGCTCTATTTATTTTCGGAACATAGGACATGATATTTGCATCTATTTGGAATACAAAAAGTGTTGAACCTATTGTATCATATCGCAAACGATTTTCATATAGTTTGGTTTTTGTTTAAGTTTTTATTTTAGTGTGTGTGTGTGTGTGTGTGTGGCAACATTGTTTTCGATGAGTCAATTTTTAAAATGTTGTGCTATTAGTTGATAAAAAACTTAAAGAGTTTTGTACATTATTTTTATTAGAGTTTTTTCATTCATCTGGAGATCTTATTTAGATCATTTGAATAATTATATGTGATTATTTCAAAATAGCTTCCACTAAATTATTTTAATTTTTCTATTATTCACACCTATGATTCTTGATTTCAATCATAGAATGTGCAATCTTCCATTGAAGACAATATCTTACAGAGAAAAAAGAAGGAAAAATGCTGACCATAAAATGTTTTTTGATCAATTCAGTTTTAAAAGTTTTAAATTTCTGTAAAAAGCACAATAAATCATTAAACGAACCTCAACATGACTGAAAAAAGAAATAGAATATATTACAGAAACAATTTGCATTATAAAATGGGTGGCATATTCTAGATGAGATGTTCCAGAAAAAAATAATGAAAAAGATAGAATCAAAATGCGACCTTCAACTTTAAACATAAGTACCTCACTGAATGAACTTTGGAAGGAGGGTAAATATGGCACAGGTGTTAAGACACGAGATTATTCCGAAATTCACAGCTCTTTTTGTTCTGAGTGGCATACTCAGTACACAACCCGTATTCTTAAAAGTTAAATCCATAGAAATATCTAAATAATGCATATTTTCCAAGGTTAATAAATCAATACCAATGTGGTTTCATTTACTTCAGAATAAAGCTTTCATCAAATACTAGTGGACTTGGCAAATGATTTGAAACTGCTAAATATGAATTAAATAAACATAATAGGGGTTTGATGTCAATTTATTTATCCAATTAAAATGACAATTTTAATATTGTGTTTGACAAATATTCCCCCCTTATTTTACTACTGCTTTGTCTCTCATATTTTTAATTCTTTTTCAACTTCTTAAATTATTTGGTTGACTTGAGAATCTAATTTTGCTGAATTTCATTAATTAACTTATTGTATTCAGTGTCTTGGGGGAAAAAAAACTTTTTATTTTAATGAAAATAAAATTAAATACAATTGCAATACTAAGACACGATGATTATAATAAATTAATAGTATTATTGTTTTTTTTTTTTTTCAGTACACATAATATTTATAATTAATATTACATTATGATCTTAATTCTATAAATTACACATTTTATTTAATAATTATGTTATAAAATAATATTAAGTAAAATTTTGTTTATTCTACAACTATTACAATCTTAAAATTCTTATTTCATAACATTA
This sequence comes from Nephila pilipes, assembly GCA_019974015.1. Lineage (NCBI taxonomy): Eukaryota > Metazoa > Arthropoda > Arachnida > Araneae > Nephilidae > Nephila > Nephila pilipes. The sequence continues at coordinate 195,706 of BMAW01118563.1, forward strand.
AATTTATGAATTATCAATACAACAATATATCAATGTTGTGATGATAATGTGGTGACCTATTTTAAAAGTCGCCAAATTTATTGCTGTGCTTGCAACTCGCACCAGATACTTTACTTTCACTACACTACACATTCATTTCATTCAAAACATTTTGAATGAAATTCCAACTACAATTTCCTACACTAATTAGAAAAAATTGAAATTTTTCAGTGAAACTGGTCAAATAGTTTGAGTTTATAAGGTGCTTACATAACATGCAATTAGAATTTAATTTTTGCAGATATTGCAAATTAAAATAAAACATATTGACATATCAATTTGCATGTTTTGACAAGAGTATAATATCTTATGTATTGCACATTAACACATTTGATGTGGATTTTTTAATTCATTTTTTTACAAAATAATTAAATGCTTTTGCTTAAAATTCACAGAACACTATATGATATAAAAATTATTTTAAATTCTTTTTTTATCGGAATGTATACTTTACTTTGAATATCTAAATATATAAAATATTCATACTGAGAAATTATCAAATATACTTTATTTTTACTATCTGTAGATAAAATTAGAAAATAATGTTCTCTCTACTTAGTATTAGTTAAATTAAAAATGTGATTTTTTTACTCTGAAACTCAACCAATTTGATTTTTCCTAAAATGTGTAAAGTAATAATAGTATGTAGTATTATAAAAAAAAAATTAAATTAATAAATTCAATAGCAATTAAATTATTAAATACAGTAGAATATTTTTGAGGTTTTATTTGAAAAATCTTGAGAACAAGCGAATCCAAGAATAGATTAAAGAACAGTTACTTGAAAATGAACAAAACCCGATAAGAATAGTACATCCAAAAGAGCAAAAATTCCCATCTCTAATTATAATTAGAGTTTACTTAAGATATATTTGCATTGTTAATATTTATTTAATTTAGTATTTTGTTGTTTGGTTTTATTTTAATATCTGAATAAAATATTATTGTCTTCTTTAAAAATTTATCATTAGCTCCAAGTTTAATATTTAACTTTAATACTTTATTTTTATGGCAGAATCGTGTTTTTATTTTCTTTTTGTTGTTAATATTTGTATCGTTTTTGTACAATAAAATATTTTGCTTGTGTAAATAAAAGCACATTAAGAATATGAAAATGATTTTTTTTTTCTTCTTGATGATAACTGCTTCTATAGAGCCTGGGTGTTCATTTTGAATCAATTTATTTTTGAAAATTTAACAGCTATTACTTTTAGAAGAGATTTTGGTAAAATTTTGCATTTTTCTAACACCTATATAGTAGCCTTGCTTCTAAAGTCAATTTTATTTCCAGCATCGCTCATATTTAATCATACAATGAAAGCTAAATTGCATGTATATTGTAAACTGCTTAATGCTAAAATCTTCAAGAATGTTGTCCCATAATTATAGCAATGGCAGATAAAGCTAATGTTTATTTAATATGATGGCAAAAACCCTAATGCCCTTAAAAAGTGGAGATAAAGTTTTAATACAGAACCTCAGAAATAAAAGTTGCCTGCTACAGTAACTTCTGAAAATCTGAAATCTTAAGAGTCAAACTACCATAAAGCCGATATGTATGTGTATGTATATATATATATATATATATATATATATATATATCATGAAATAAAAAGCATTTAATGTCTTCTCAAGTTATCTATACCCAAAGCTATATAATTAACTGAGATTTTGACTTTCCTATGGGAAAATAGAAAAGAGTAAAAAAATTCTGTAAATACAAATAATAATGTAGGGAATAGTTATTCAGATTACAGATAATGTTATCAAATAAGAATGGCATACCTGCAACTGTTCTGTATATTTCAATGTTTTTCGTTGAAGTATAAGAGGAATGTGATACACCAGTATAGTATTAATTGTAATCATACCTATTAGTCATAATCATATCTATTATAAGCACAAGAAATCTGGCAACAACTTGAAAAGTTGTGGTTTCATTGTGCACGTGGATATACATTGTCTATCATCTACATAATAAACTGTTATGAGCTGTAGTGTTCTTTTAAGTGATGTGTTCAAGATATATAAGTACATAATCTCAAATGTATAACAACATAAAAATCAAAAACATACATATCTTCATATACATAAAATATTGTCTATAAAATTTGCTTCATTTTTTTTTGTTCCTGATTAGTTTTCAATAAATACAAAGCTAAATAATACATGTTATACATAATACACAAATAATTATTTTATTTCTTTACTACATTGGATATTGTAATTAGGTTTAAATTGTTTTGTCTCTTTTTAACAGGTGGTGCAGGTCTGTATTTAGTTTAGGATTTGTCACTACTCAATAAGAAACAATCACAATACCACAATCACAAAATTGAATTATTATTAGAGATATAATTAGTAAAAACTTATTTCATAAAAACAATGTACAATTGCATAATACAGATATATTAATATATTCAATTTTGAGCAGTCAAGAAACAAAATAAAATTTTAACCTAAAAAAATATATAAATAAAACTCTTTGCCTAATAAAAGTGACTAATATACTTACTCACCCAAGACTATGGCTGAATCTATTATGTGTAGCACCTGGATAAACATAATCTAAAAATCCAGTTTGTTTAATGGATCTAAGCCTTTGAAATTGTGGAGTATCAATTATTGCAACACAAGCAGGGTGCAAAGAGATCTGCCCATGTACAGGGTCACAAAATATCTAGAGAAATAAAAAAAAACATTTTAAAGCATAATTAATAATAAGCATATTTATAATTTCTAAATATATATCAAAAGATTTGAATGATTGGTAAAATCCAAGAAATTGAGCAATGGCTTGCACAAAATGAGAATTTTTATTAACTGGTTAACTAATTATATTATTCTGTTACCTTTCTATCTGTTCTTCATTGCATCTTTGTATCTTAACTAAAATAGAAACCTCAAGTTCACATTTTAACAGACAGAAAATATAATTGATAAATATACTACATGTAACACAATGTCTAAAATTTGATTTATCAGATGCTAAATTCCTTTAGGTTGGTAATTAATTTATCATAGCTCTTTTGGTTGATAACTAACACTTAACCTAATAGAATTTCAAATCAATCTAAGAAAAAAATAAGGTACAGGGTTCAGTTCTTTGAAGAAAAGGACCATGATAAAAAATAAAAATAAAAATAGAAAGAGTTTGAGCACCAGAGCAGGCTATAAAAACCACACACACTTGCACATAGACCTTCAGTTTCATAAAAGAAAATTATTACAAATTACAGTCAAATATCTCTTTAACCAAAAAAAGCTAATATTTCATAACAATAATACCAACAATTATAAGGGCATTTTTTATAACATTTATAGATGAAATAATAGAATTTGTTAAATCTCTATTAAAAATATTTTATATGTGTACATGCAAGCAGGTTAAAATAAATCAGAAAATTATCATAAACCTTTAAAAAGTTTGGAGATTTCCATGAAAAATGTATAAAAATGTATAAACATGCTTCAATAACAAAATTTAGATTTTTAGTTCAAGTGAAATATCAGGTGCCCCTTGGCGACTTTTAGATGTGATAACGATTTAAATGTGATGATTTAAATTATTACACTATTTATTTATGATGATTTAAGTTATTATCCTTTATTACATTACTTATTACATATCACTACATAAGCGATCTCTTTTCTAAGTGGTGTTTTTTCTCGAAAATCACCAAAGGGCACCCAATGTTTTACTTTAATCAGATTTTCTTCAGAGTCAAATCATTTTAAAGCTGTTAATATATGATAAAAGAACATTCATAATGACTATTCAAATTTTGGTTCACATCGGAAACAGGGTGTCCCCCAGGAGATTAGCAATGAAATTTGGCGACTTCCTAGATAGACTACCAAACGTGCATGACTTAAGCATGGAGTTACCATGACCTAAATCACAGTTATCGCTCCCAAAAGTCGCCAATTGCCTAGGGGACACCTTATTCCCGATTTGAACCCAAATTTTAAAAATTACTATGATGACAATAAAATCATTAATAATTATAAGATAAATTACAATGCAGACATTATAAATACATTAAAGGCACATAAATCAGCACCGTCACTTAAGTTAATCCAAAAATAGTTAATCATAGAAAGACTACAGTTATATATAGTAATATATTGAATGAGTAGAGAATATTTTAAAAAAAACAACTAGTAAATAAAGTGAAAGTTAAAACACAATTTATATTTAATTTCAAATTGTGAATACCAGTTCAATAGCTACAAATTCATTGTTGAAAACTATACAAGCCAAAGTAACAAACTGAAAACTTCTGATGATAGAAAATGGGAGATATAATCAGGTACTGAGAAGTAATCTAAGAAAGACATCAGAGAGAAAATTAACAAAAGAAAAGTTTTAGAACCTCAAATTTTTATAATAACAATTTTTCCTAAATTTCAAATACTTTATGGCAGAAGTACCTAATATCTGTATTATAAATTATAATAAAGTGACCCTCAAAAATTTTAGTATTTTATTAGTTGTCAAGATATATTCAATAATTCAATATTGTAAATAACATTGCTTTGAAAAATTCTTAACTTTTGTCATTAAAAATTAAAAAAAAAAAAAAAAAAAAAAGACAGTTTAGCTGCTTATAATAATTCAACATTAAAGCTAATTTCAAGCTTTTTTTGGTGATATTTTAGGCAACAATTTTCTTAATTACAAGCTTTAAAGAAAAGATTTAGAACTATGATAAAAATTACACAATTTGTGCAAACAAAAATACCAAAAAAATTGCTCAATATCAAATAAAATTACTTGATATTTATTACTCTAAAAATTTACACAGCAAAACCTAAATCTCGTCAAAATTTCAAAAAGAGGTAAAAGTAGATAATTAACTTTAATTAACATTCAAAGTGGAATACGTGATTTGTAATATGATATTTGGAATATACTCTGCAGATAATGGAAACTATTTATCACATATTTAATTTAATTTATGAGTCACTATATTTGTGAAATATTTCATAAATTAATATATGTGAATGTCTCTCTCTCAGTTAACTTCTATCAATTGATACACATTTATAAATTGATATGATTTAAATAACAATGAAAAATAAAATGGAGATTTTAACTTATTGCAAGTTCAGCATTGTGTGAAATTTTTCCTAAAAGATTTGATCTTACTTTACATACAAAAATTGCGAAAGTAGTTTTGTCATATTACATTTATCTTTAAAATATATAAATACATACTTTTGTTGCAAAATTGGCCGATTTAAATTTCTTAGGACTTGGTGATAAACAATGACATCCATTGTAGTCATCTAAAAATAAGTAATGTTTTTGAAATAATTATAGAAAAACCAAGAAAAATTCAAAATTTTGAACTATAAAACATTTTGATGAGATTTTTATAAAAGAGAAATGTGAGAGACAAATGCAGACATAATTCGAATTTTATTTTATATTCTTCCAACCTATCCATCTAATAATTTTACTTACACTTCTCCAAGTCCAGACTTCTCTCTGTAAATGACATTCTTCGAAACTTATTAAAAATAATTTTATTAGTTATCGTTTAAGTAAATTTAACTCAACAAATGACTACTTCAGATTTCGCGCTTGTCGACAATGCGGAACTATTTATTTGGTTCAAAACGAAACTATTACACATTAAAAACATCTAAATACCAAAAGTAATAATATGTTGCCACTCAAGGACGCGTACGATAAAGAAATAAATTATCATTTTTACGAGGCTCTGTTTACGTCGTCACATCAAGACATTTGAGTTGCCAAGTTACTTTGAAAACAATTGGCTCGATTCCAAGAAATCAAATTATTTTGGTCTAACTCATTTGCACTATTTTATTTCATACGATTTCTCTTGCATACATAGAAACGTCGACTAGAATAGAAACTTCCAAATCTTTTCCAAGTTTTAAAAACTTCCATCTTTGACATTTCTTAGTAATTTGAAATGCATTGATTTCTTCATGTACCTTACAAATACATTAGAACACCGATCCATCGATTTTAGTGGAGTGAGTGAAAAAAAAACGATGAATGGGGGTTAAAGTCAAAACACGAAAAAAATAATGTTTATGCATTAATACACGTATACAACATAATGGAGATATCGCTATAACCGGAAGAAGAAAAGGTTTGTAAACACTGCAGCGCTCCCATAGTAAGCTTTACGGTTGAACTTGTCCATAGAATACTAATTTGTTACTTACCAAACTGTAAAAGCAATAAATCGAAGTTGTAGAAAATTTAGTGATTTTATTTAAAAAAGCAGTAATATTTTGCTGGTTTTTGAGTTTCATTGCTTAAATCGAGTAGCAAATTTTCAAAATTTACTACATTTTTCGGGTCCTCTTCAGTAACTTTTTTCTCTCCTACACGTAACTTCTCATCTGCATTATCATGGTGCCATGGTGAATTTTAAGACATGAAATCCATCCATTTGATGGAAAAAAAAGAATCTAAGCTATTTAAGGCAGTTATTTCAACTGAGGTAATTTTTCTCTCAAAGAATGCTCCTATAGATAGGAACACGGGACTGCTAGTACCAAGCGAAGAGAGAACTCTTTCCAATTCATTGCAATTAAACATTTTGCTGGTTTTCCTCTTTTTTTTCCCGCAAAAGTTCCATACTATTCATTCCATCCATTGCTCTCTAATTTTTCACTTTTCCGAAATTATCGAATTCAAGGCTGAAAGCGTTTTACCTAAATGTTTAGCAAATTTATTTTTTTCTCGAAAGGATTCTATTCCATAAAATCTCTTATGTGAAGTTTTTCTTCTGATATTTGGATTTGTTTTGTAATTCTTAAAATTCACAGAATGCATAAGACTTAGCTATAAAATAAAGCGCAGAACACATTAATTTCAAGAGTGTGAGCTTTTAATGTAAACAAGAATAGAAAATTAGGTTGTAGATCCAGACAGTGCCCACTACAACTATAGATTAGCCAGGAATGAGAACGAATAAGGCAGTTGGCCAAAATGGATGTATTCTCTTCCACCCGCACAGATTAGAATAACAGGAGAGTTTTTACAGGGTTGAAGATTTTGTCGTCCCTTTTGAAAATTCTATATTCAAGGAGTCGAGTTCTTTTCCGATCGGTAAAAATATTTAGATTTATTATAAACGATAGTTATTTTCAACATTTTTTTTTAAGATTTCATTATCTGGAGTTACACCCTAATTTTCCAATACTGCTCACTAATGAAATTCGTTTGGCAAACATTTTTTCCTTATTTTTTAATACTTTTTTTTTTGGAAAAGCTATAAACAGTATTAAAGAAAGGAAATTTATAGTGTATTAAGACATTGTATCGTAGTGTTATATTTACTTTAAATTACTTTAACTATTAATTTTAATATTTTAAGAAAATTGTATGAAAGATTCGATGTTATGCAGTAAATCAGTTGCGAATAAATTCAGCACAGTTAAACAAAATTCAGTAAAGAAATTTGATCATTCCAAAGAATACGAGAATGATCTTCGGTAATTAAATGATAATTAAGGTGCGGAAAACACAATTTCATTCTTAAGGTAAAAACATGTCTTTTCTAGTGCTTTCAGTAATAATAATCACGCAATTTTGTTAAAAATTAATTTATCTTTTTTTCGATTCAAATTACTTTAACCGTTTCAGAGGCGGTGGTATATTTTTTTATCACATATTTAGCACGTCAAAAATCTTAGTAAAGTATGCTTTTTTACCACACATTTATCTTCAAATGGGAGTTTATAGTTTTATTTACTTAAATTAGATGCAGAACCATGTAAAATAATTATTAAATTTATTGCTTTGAATCTTATGAAAGTTCCAATCAAGTGGTTGTCTTATGCCTCACAGAAATTTTTCTGAAATGATTTGAAAATTTTAAATTCATGATCTGCCCAATCTTCATGCTCGAAACTTTATGTAAACACAAAAAAAGCAACTAAAAACAAAATATATAAAATATTGGTTCCAAACTCTAAATTAAGTGGTATCATATTTATACCCCCTATTGAGCACACAGGGGGTTAGTGAGCAACAAATCCCAGCACTGAAATTTTCGGTTCAGACTTCAGATGGTTCGCTTTATTTCAGTGAAAAATAGAAGTCATAAATATGTTTTCCGAGTTCTTGTGTGGCAAAAATCAGAATTATTCTCTTAAGAAAAGAAATTTAAAACAGGAATAGAAATTTATCAACGCCTTGTCTGCCCACCCAAAAAAAGTGCTGGGGTAAAAAAGGATATCTGAAAACCAAAGCTACTGCAAAAAAAAAAAAAAAAAAAAAATCGAAAAACGCAAAGACGGAGGACAGTTTTTCGAAGCATCTAAGACAGAACTGGCTGGAGACAGCAGATAAGGAACTTGTCGTCTTTGATAGACACGAGACTTGTTAACGATCATAGATATAAAGTATTAGTATGAGGTAAAAGTAGATGATAATCTACCGGCAAAAGAGGGACGGGAATAGGAACTCATTGCCTACAGCGGTAGACTTTATCAAAGGGTCTAAGTAAACTGATATATAAATCATTTATAATTAGAGTATTACAAAAAGTGGAATAGAGCAAAAAGATACCCGCTTTGTAAAAAGAACAGAATCCTCGGTGTTTGGACGCCAACATCCTGTAAATAATTAAGAGTAAGGAAGGCTGGTCTTTTTTTTTTTTTTGACATGTCAGCTCATTATATGTGGAAAGGGTATGTTCTGAATAGGTTCAATTACCATGGACGGCTAGTTTTTGAACTTTTATAGATACTATACAATGAACAGAATTTTAGTTTTATCTAGAGTTCATTCAATTCATGTTTTCGTATAATTCTCGGGGCTGTTTCAGATTTCGTATAATAGTGTGCATGATTATTTCAGAAAAATTCAAATTTTATTTAAAGAAGCTTTTTATACGGGGGTTTTCTACTGAGATAGAGCTTGCTTTGTTTGAAGAGCTTCCTTCTGATGGATCGGAATTATCTTCAGAAACGAGAGGCGAAGAAAATTTCACTTCAATCTATGCAGTAAGAAATATGCCTTATTTTAAATAAATTTGTACATACATTTCTATTAAATTTGTTTATTAAGTTTATAATATAATTTTAGCATTAAACTATGAAAATTATGTAAATATAAAAGAATAACATCAAAAAGTTCTAATTATTTCAAAAGTGTTTTGTGATCCTAATATTTGCCAAATTAAATAAATAACAAATACTTTCAAGAAAAATTATATCATTTCTTCGAAGGAATACGAAACAGCGAGTGTACAAATAAAATGTCCTAGAGGGGCGACGGTAAATTACATATATACCGGGTCTTGAAAATCGGGAAATAAATATATATTAATTTTACATTAAACATTTGCTTTTACTTAATAATTTCAACATACCTCTTCAAATTGGTAATTATTTCTGTAAAAAATATTTTTATTTTTAAGATATTCATTTAAAAAACAGCTCATAAAAATATCAGAAAATAAGATTGTTTGAAAAATAGTGAATGTCAATAAAAAACAGTGTATTACTACGCAGAGAGTTTCTCCAGGGATCACCTTGCGCATAGTTGCTACTAACTGGTTCATCTCAAGGACAACACCTTGACGACCCACTTTTTACCAGAAATGAGGATTTGACGGGGGGAAACCTTCAACCCGTAAACTAAAGATTCTCCCCGAATAACCCATTTTCTAAACAACAACACCTGTTCTACATTCAGTAATTCACAAGTGCATACATGTGACAACATCTGCACCCCAATCCTGTTCCCCCTGAAACAGCATAATTGAGTTATTTTAGGATAAAAGAAGTAATTTCAGTTTCTATGTCATAAGGATCCACTGGGTGTTCAATTTCATTTCGGTGATGAGAAAACTTTTTCAACGATGAATGCGGGAAAACGACTTTTTGAGGAACGATACATGCGGGTTTCCTTAGCCTTATCTAACCCTATGACAGTTAGGCGAATCAATTGTTTTTGCTTTTTTATGACTCGCAGCGCTACGATCAAACGGTCGCTTAAAGAGGTAGCCGTTTCCCTCTAATGGCTTTTGAAAATGTTGCCATTTTTCTGACAGTGATACGGATAGCTCACTCTCTTTTATAAGATAGTTTTTAAAGAATTACCTGCAGATTATTAATGGAATATTTATACCAATTGTAATATGTACTTTTAAACAATTCAGTAAATGATAAATATTACAATTATTAGTTTCTAAAATATTGAGTTTTTAAGCAATTATTTGCGGTATACTAATGTGATATTTACAACATTTATAACTCGCCCTTTTAAACAATTCAGTAAAAGTTAAATATTATAAATATTAATTTGTAAAATATTAAATTAAAATATCGAAATATACACTCAGTTTTAAGCCTTATAAAACCATTATTTTTATTGAACCATTTTCAGTAACAAACTCCCGCCAAATTACATAAGAAAAATAACTAGATTAACAACAACTGAATTTTTACTTATTATGTAAAATATTTTATGGTACCCGTACCACCATCTGTACGCAATAAAATTAACTAAATTTTTCCAGTAGATATGGTTTGTAACACGAATAATGCAAGATAATATACGTGGACTAACTCCTCTCGTCAGCACGCATTGGGGAAAAGTTTTGCTTCGCGAGTAGGGTTCGGTTGCAATCATTTGGGGCGAAAAATTTCGAATGAACTGAACCGGTTAGCTCCTATTATGATGCGTTATTCTAATGACGAGCTGGACTCGTTCATAACCATTGAAAGATTAAATACAATTTGTGCAGGGGCCATTGAAATAAAACGATGAATGTGTTAACCATAGATCAGACTTTCCTTGCATCGATGAACCTGCCTTTTTTTATTAACAAAATGAATATTATTTCCAATTTTTTTTAAAAATCTTATAAATTGACTATAATTGTGTCCAATATACATGAAGAGGTAAAATGTATGGACTTTACATCTTAACAGTTATTTTTTTTTTCATGGTTTGGTGGTCATCGCAGTGTATTCTGTCTAGTAAGACAGGAAGGACATGTTTTTACAAGCCCCTGATCCGATTCATTTCTCACGATGAAATCGTATAGTTTTTCTCCCAAGCGGCACTTTGTAGTGCTTTTTTGAGAGGGGAAAAATTTATTGAACTAGCTATGTCGGATTCTGAAATAATCTTGGATTCAGAGCCCGAAATATGGGTGTGGAATCGAAAAATTCTTCACGCCTGTAACTCAAAAGAACACCGCAAATTGTGAAAAGCTCATAAATCTCCGGGGCATAATCTCAAGATCGAGAACTTGGATATAACAAAGAAAACGAGAAGCTGCAGCAAAGAATGAAATGGTTTCCTTATGCTGGGTTTCAGACAAACGGTAAGTACTTTTGACGAATTACCTCACACCCCCCCTTGTAGAGTTCCTGAATGACCTACTCATGACATTCCTACTGCAGTCAATATAAGGTCAGAAAAAAAGGAAATCATTTCAAAATACCCCCTCACCTGATTTCAGTGAACCAAACAAAAAGAAAATAGTAAAAAACTCAGCTGAGGGAACTACTAAAGCCCTAATAGAAATTCAGAATATATTTTACACTCTCGAAAGTAACAATTAGATTATACGAGCAAAGAACCGTTGGTTTCCAAACCCAGACTTCCACCACCATTAATGCAGAAAATTTCGAAAAATCATACCACACAATTCAAAGAACTATCAACCAATTTGAATCTACGTACATACTGATTACGACCTACAATACCAAAATATCCTATTTGACATCACCCAGAAAAGTTACACATTTTACAATATTAAACCTCTTCAGCAGCAAAGCGGTCATTAGAGGACTTCCTAAAGATACTACCTTAGAAGAAATAATAGAAGAATTTAGATAAACTAAACGCTTAAACCCATATAAAACGGGATTTACAAATAGAAGAAATAAACAACCTCTTCCAATTCACATGTGCACTCTTCCTAGATCTGAAGAAAATCAAAAGATTTTAAAAAATTTATAAACTATTCTACATAACAGTTAAAATTGAATCCTACGAAAGCAAAGGGATAACCCAATGCTATAATTATAACAGATTCTACCACGACTCAATAAATTGCCACCTCCAGTCCAGATGTTTAAAATGTGGAGAAAATCACTCCACAAAAAACTATGAGATCCAGGGGAAATTTTTAATTTCCTCTCTGCATCAACAGCAACAATTACGGATACTTCGCCTCTTATCAGGAATGTTCCTGTTTCCCCAAACTACCTAAAACTAACAATCAAGATCAAGTTACTTTTCTCCCAATAAGAGAGTTAGTATCACGCTCCAGCAGTAAATTAAGATCCCCCACACCACACACATATGGTACCACAGAACCGCAAAAAAAATTCCTAATGAAAATAAATTCAAACTAAGATACCCGCAAGAAAGCAAATATAATCTCAATTTAAACATCTGTCACCTTTACGATGCAGTAGAAGTTTTCAAAACCTTTACAAATGTTCTATCTCAACAGAATTCCTGGAATTTTTAAACAAGTCTCAAGAATTCAAAACGCACAATCACGAAAAGAAACTGGAACGTTAATAGACGAATAAAAAGACAGAGGTATCACGCTCTAGGCGTCTTAACCCTCCATTATATTCTTATTCCTCAAAAAGATTAACATTGTCAAGCAAAATTAATTTCTTCCAAGATTTATTAACAGGGCAGCCAGGAAAGCCTAAGTTCTGTCGACTCAATCTACCACCACCCTCTATCATGTCCTCACAACAGCCAACTGGGGTGATATCGAAGTTTGATGGCGCTAGAGCCAAATGTGGCTATGCTGTCCAAACAAGATGTAACTGGGATTTAGACATTTGATAAAACCGAAAAAAAGAATCCCATCGGATAAGGGTATCCCGCGGGCGTACCACCAGTGCTTACTAAAGACAGTAAACCCCACAGGAAAAGAGATCATTGCTAGAGTGTCTCCGGTTAGTGATGTCCGTACTCGCCCGAAGAAGGCAAGCCCCTGATATCAACAGTGAATTAGAAGTCTGACGATTTACCACACAGAAAAAACAGTCTCGGATTCTGACCGGAACGGAGTCGAGCTTAAAATCCATTCCTTTCCAAGTTTAAAATTGTAATCCTGATGCAAGCTTGAAGGCAGGTTGTGCTGTCTAGGTGCTCGGTGAAAGCGTCACAACTTAAGTGCGAAACCTCACCTACTACATCGAAATTTACCTTTATAACAGGGTATCTGGGCAAATAGGGAAATACTAAGAAGGACTTTGTGACCCGCAAACAAAAGTCAGAAATATCCTCCTTGTACTGAGATTTCCTTCCCATACAAGTCCGAAGATTCATCTCGTATTTTTCACTAGGACGGCCACGTCAATATGCATGCGCAGTACTTTTCCGCTTGATCTGGTTAATTTCATTTTTGATTTTACTACAGTAAATTTATAAATTTCCAAATTTAGTGAAACCATGAACCCACCGAAAAAATGTAAAGTTTAGTTTAGTTTTT
>BMAW01118563.1:209229-240183 GCA_019974015.1 Nephila pilipes
ATCATAAAGGATTTTTTAATAACGAAAAATTTATTAATACCTATAAGATAAGAACAAAAAAAAATTATTCGACAACCGTAATTTTTGAAATATCTGGTTCTTTTCCAAAAGTAATAGCTTTCAAATTCTTAACTAAAACTGTGTAGTTTGACAAGTTACTCTGTGCTTGTTTGCGGCATTTTGTATAAGAATTAGTGAAATACGAGGAGAAAAATGGAAGAAACTCAAACTGAAAAATATTATAATAACAAGCATTCATTACATATTTAAAAAGTTTAAATCGGATGCAACGCCTAAATATAATCCCAGAAGTGGCCGAACTAAGAAGCCATTTGAAGCCGATGCAAGATGGATTACACGAGAAGTTAAGAAGTATCCCAAAGTCAATGCATCTAAATTAGCCAAACTTTAAGTGTATATCAGTATCACTCCTCAAACAATTTGAAATATATACTTTGAAAAGTACGATTTTTTGCCCAGAAGAAGCCATATATCTCAAAGAAGAACAGACTGGTTAGATTAAAATTTGCTAAAGCTTATGTTATCAAAGATATAGATTTTAGGACGGATATTGTATTTGCAGTTGAATCAAAGTTCAATCTTTTTTTAATATAATGGCAGAATTTTTGTGAAGAGAAAGACAAATACAAAGGTTGAGAAAAGAAACACGGTGCCAAGAGTAATGTACATTGGTGAGGGCGTGATATTATGAGAATGGATGAGAACTTCAGTAATCGGAAACTTGATTATTACTAAGGTGACCAGTCGTCTTCCTTTAGTGAGGTCAGTCCTTTTGTAGGTTATGTCCTTCCTCGAAAAGTGTCCTTCCTGTCCTCCATTTCAATATTTTAAAACTAATCTGTTTATTTTTCTATTCAGAGATGCCGCGCCAAACTGTTATGCAAATGTTGAATACAAATTTTTTTTTAGGATAGTCAAAAGTTAGATGGGTCACTCTAATACTTGCTATGGAGCGTGCTTTACAATTATTTGATCATAACTGTTCATATTTTTTAAGTTTAAACAAGTATGGGTGTGTTAGTTTAGAAACTATACCATTCACTCCATTTGAAGTAACACTGCTCGTTTATTAAAGTTAGATACGCAGATGATTACAGCTTTAGTAGGAACATTGAAATACAGATGATTGTCTTCAGCATCGGAAAGTCACTATGCCGTTCTTTGCTCATAAGATAATCTTTGATCCTGGTCGCCCTCTCGTGGTCAGCATGGACATTTACCAAGCATCCCCTTCGCGGGAGCTAAAGGTTAGTTGTAGTCGGCTGCTCGCGAACCTCAGAGCATCCCTCTCTCTGCTGATTGTGTAACATCGAGGTATATCTGCCGCTGCGCCATCTGTTGGTGAAGTTGGTAATTCCCACACAAATGTCCGAAAATTCTGGAATCTTTTCAATTATGAATTATCGCAGATATTAACGAATTTTATACATAATCAAGCATCTATTTTCCACAAAGCGATTCAAAAGATTGAAGGTTAACATATTTCAGGTACTTAGTCTTATTTTGAACGATTTTGTCCTTCAATAGAAATCACTATTTGAAAAAAAAATTATTCCTTTAATAATAAAAAGAAAATTGTTAAACTTAGAAGAATCAAATCCGAGCATAATGGAAAAGTGCACCAAAGAAGTGCAGAATTTTTACCAAAAATGTTTCCAATATGTCGAAGAACATTCTGAAACAAATCTCCCTGGAAATGACAATTTTCAATGGTATATTTTGACTTCATCTCAAGTAAATTGGGCAGATATTGAAAGTTATGCTGAGTTTTTATCGAAAGAAATGCCCGATATTAAAATCAATGACAATTGTCTGTTTAAAGAAATTAGAAGACTGAATATATATTTAAATTCTGATAAATTAGATTAATGGAAAAATCACATGTTGAAATTGATAAAAGACGAATAGAAATATTTAACCATTTCAAAAATAAACACATTCCATATGAAAAATGTTCTTGTTGAATTTACGTTGTGCTGCCCTGGAACTAATACAGCAATTGAAAGAGTTTTTTTCATTGGTAATGATTTTTGGGAAAATGAGAAATCAAGATTGAATGTTGATAATCTAGCTACAGCACTTGCCATAAAATTCAATATGAAGGATATTTCTTGCTCCGAAATTTCCAATACAGTGTTAGAAAAATAATATTTTTTATCAATATATCATTTTATGGAAAAATACTCATTTAAATAATTAAAAGGGATGCAAGATAATTAATGTATTTTGTTTGAATTAATAAAAAATTTCGTTTTCTTACGCCGTAATTTTTTTACTTAAATTCTTTCATCCTTTTTTTTTTCATCGTAAAAAAATTGGTCACCTTATTATTACCCAATTTTAATACTTCGATATCCTGAAAGAAAATTTGCGTCTAAGTACGGGAAAAATTGGGTTTTACTCAAGCGTATAAATTTTATCAGAATAAATATCCAAAACATTCGGCTTCGACTTTGGTTACTGCTCAGTTGTCCAAAAGCTATTAAAACTACAGCTCAATATCCAAATTATAATCCAGTAGAACACTGATGGATTCTTTTGGAAAACAGGTTACTCGTAAAAGGCAGTTTTGTTCTAAAATGCAGATGAAGACAGTGTTAATTGAAGGATGGGGAAAAAATTGAGCATCATTCCACATTGCAGTTGGTCAAGTAGCTTAAAGAATACGATTGGCCGCCGTGGAAAAGCAACAAGGTATCAACACATTAACATAATGAAGCTAAATAATTTTAAACTTGTTGATTTGTTTTTATAATGGGAGCTAATAAACCAATTATAATGATCGTTTATTGCTAAAGGAATTGATTAAAATTTGATTATAGTTTAAAGGAGATGCTACAAGTAAAAATTTTTGGCGGCTAAAATGTATTTTTGCACATTTTATTAACAATTTGAAAAAAATTACAACTACGTTAATGTTGAATATTTAATTTCATCACCGAATATTTTATCAGAACTGCTGTGACAGAAATATAAATATGACTATTGAGAACGATCTGGAAGATCATTTAAACGAAACGGGAGTTTAGTTGTATTAACGTCGCACTATTAGCAAAACGAGGGCTATTGGCGACGAACCTCGTAATTTTAAATTTCAGTCAAGTGACGAGGACGACACCCGAACTGACACCTCCCTCTCCACCTCACCACGCGAAAAGAGGGGAAAAGACATTTCTTAACAATATAAAATATATATTAATCGATCAAATATACTGGTTTCGAATCTGAACCAAGCAAGTTATTTATAAAATGTTTTTTTTAAAAAAAATCGCAATTTAGCAAATTTTATTTGAAAAGTAAAATAAATATAAAAAAAAAATGTTTTATAACAAAACCTCGCATGCACTAAAAATTGTGAAGCTCATAGTAAGGTAATGAGGCACTGCTTACATTTAAGGATGGAAGCATTTATCAAAAAATATCCAGTGATCTGGAAAACAATAGTTAAAGTTTAAAAGAAAATCTTTAGGCAACATTTGCTTACCATGCCTATGAATTATTAATATTCATGTTTTAAAGAAAGGACAATTGTTTCAAAATTGTTGACACAATTTGAGAATAAGAAAACTTCGATTAAACTTAAAATTCTCATCTATAAATACGTGACGAGTTGACAACATTATTGTAAACATTTTTTTCGAAAATATACACTATCGAAATTTATTTACTATACATTTCCCAAGTGCTTTCAGAATATAACGCATTATATTTTTGGATAACGGAATCCTGCCCGTAATGATCTGGTTGGGAGCTAAGGCTACTATAACATCTTGTATGAATTGCATTATCGGAAAACTATTCGATTCATTGCTAAATTTCATACATATAGTAAAACACAAGATTTCAGTGATTGGTTATTAACGTCGCACTTCGAACATCCCAAGGGCTATTGGACTTCAAAATTACGGACCTCGTAATTTTGAATCAATGTGAAGTGACGAGGAGCGAGTGATAAAAGTTTAATGGCACAAGAGACGGATTTGGATATGCTGCACCACACAAACAAGGTAAAGTAGTGATCTAGACGTTGAAAAAACACAAATAAGACCCCATGGGAAAGAAATAGATCACTTAGGTCCATTAGATTTGTGAAGCCCGAATTTACCTAAAAGTAAGCAAGTGACGACGACGATTCCTGAGCTAGCACCTTCCTGTCCAAATTTTCACATCACGTCATCGGGAGGACTGGGGACCTTGCATTTAACGTAGGCCTTTAGTAGCATCAGGGTTGGACCCCGCGACTCGACGAAAACCGACGGCCGCGAGTCCACGACCACTAGGCAACGGTGCGGCTACGTTAAGATTTCAGTCAGAAAATTTTAAATTTCTTTAGATCACGAAATAACCAAGAAAAACGAAAAGTTTGACATCAAAATATTTTCAATGATTATGTAATTATTTCTCGCGCATTAGCAATCCTGCAAATATATTAATCCAAATTTGTAATTTAAGGAATAAGTTTCTTAAAAGGTTACACTTGCATATCTCCCGTAGTGTCAGTTCCACTAATAAGCTGCACATCTATTAATTTCTTAGTTCCATTATGGTACATAAATGAAATTCGATTTTTTTTTTTTTTTTTTTGTTTGTTCAGAATTTCTAAATTTATTTTCAGCGATTTGTAGAGAAGAGGAAGATGCAAGTATATATTTTACAAGACATAATTGAAATTAATTTTTTCTAGCATAAGAATACTAAAGAATTCATTTGTGTCCTATCGCTTTTAGAGTAAACTAACTAAAGTATTCGTTCGATGAATTTTAAAATAAAATTCATGAGGAAAAAAATTGTGGAAAACAAGGATAGACAGTGCAGCGTTTTCTATGTAATGCGCGCTAGAGCGATGTGTAAGCGAAATAGTAATCTTCATTAGTGGGAAGAAAAGACAACGACAAGGCTAAAAACTTACGCACTAAGAATGGAATTAAAATGTACAAAATCTGCTGGATACCTTTTCACATATTTTAAAAAACTGTTAATGTTTTAATACTTTTGGGAGTTTGATCAACGGTGTTGGATTTGTTTATAAAAAGCAACAAATCGACACAATTAAACATAGTTTTATATTAAATTTGGTACGGAACAAAAACTATCGTGGCCACGATATTTTAAACCCGTTTCAAAACAAATTTTCACTAAAAAAAAAAACAATAAAATGCGAATCTTTTGAGCAGGAAAAAAAAAATATTGCATGCGATGGAAAAAAGTGGGAAAATGGTGAAAATAAAAGGAGGGAGTCGAAAGATATCAAAAATAGAATTTAAGAAATTTTTTTGGCGAAAATACGCTTATTGTTCCATCCACACATCATTGAGTAATGGGGAAGTGACACACACGTGAGTAATGGGGAACACGTGAGTAATGGGGAACACATGACTAATGAGTAACACACGTGAGTAATGGGGAAGAGCCAGATATGGGTATGCTGCGCCAAACAAGGTCTGGACGTTTGAATAAAAAAATTAAAAAGATACTAATCTGTTGAGAAAGAGGGTCGAAAATAGAAAAGGATCGCTAGGATATCCTAAGGGTGCGTCATCCATATTTATCAAATATAATAAACTCCATGGGAAAGGAAAAGATCACTCGAGTGCCTCAAGTGAATGATGGTCGAACTTATCTCATGGTAAGTCCCCCAAAGGATTTTTGTGCATCAGAGGAGTTCCCCTAAGGAATTCGATTGGTGCAATCGACGGTATGCATATATATAGAGGATTGGTAAGCAAACAGACATTAAATGATTTTGTTTTGGGAATATTTTAACAAATTTATATTAACATGTTAAAAACGATTTAACAAGTTAAAGACTTGAACACACAGTGAGTGTCAATATAACAATGATATTGTACTTTAATTCTTTATTTAAGACTTTTTAAAATACATTCTAATAAAATATCGTAATCATTAATTAGCATTAATCAAGAATAATTACAGCATTCAACACTTCATATTATTTTTGTCCATGCATTTAAAGCGTTCTGGATAACTAACTCTTGCCTGGGTGTTGCTACTTTGCCTTTCTGAGTATAGCACAATTCTATGCCGCTAACAAACGAGCGAGGGCAAAAAGTGTCTATGGCACACGCAACACTTGAAACATAATTTCGCATAACTCGACGCTCCAATATGACCATCTCGGCAAAATGCATCTCATCACCTGATAAGAAAAAGATTAAATATCAATTATGGATATCCTTCAAAATGTCTTATGTATGACTTCAACAAATCTAATTATGCATATGATAATAGTTTAGCTCTCATAATTAGGACATACTGCATTCGAAAGATGTACCGAGAAATTCATTGTCGTATTTAACTGCATCGCTTTAGAGTATAATATTAATCTAAACAAAATCCATTGTTGAAAAACATTGTTTTGAAACTCATGGGTGAAAATTTAAAGGGCGATAGAAAACATCTAAACCAACAATTTTCGCCATAGGCAGAGAGCAAGAGATGAACCGCTAGATGGCATTGTAATGGAAAGTGCTTACAATGCGAGTTTCCTTACAGTCATATCTACCGCGGATTTCAGGAGGCATGACGACGTACAGTAATCAGGAAAGGTCATACCCTTCTGTAATCACGGTGAGGATAATTGAATCACCTTTTTGAGAATAAATATTTGACTGGAAAAAAAGACAGAACGATGATACGCATTTTAAAATTTTTCAACAATACATGTACAGTTTATTGTAGCATAAGTGAGTGATGGAATTTAAAGGCGGAAGAGCCAAATATGATTGTGCCGTGCCAAACAAGATAACTGTGATTCAGACATTTGAAAAAAAAAATGAAAATATTAATAATAAAAAAAAGATATGAATTAGTTGACAAGGAGGGTCGAAAATAGAGAAAGATCGCTAGGGTATCCCGGGGGCACGCCACCCCGTATCTAAACGGTAAAACCTATGTGAAAGGAAAAAGACTAGGATGCCTCGGGGTCATAATGTCTGTGCTGATCTTAAGGTAAGCCCCTGAGGGCATTTTGTGGAAGAAAAATTTGAAATTCAGCCAATCAATATTACGCGAAACCAATGTGACTAAGGTTTTAAAATTATAATATTCATTCTTAGACTATTGTATTACAGTTAACCAAGATATCTAACCTAACAAAACATTGCACAGTATCGTACTCATTTTTAAGCGGAATATAGTAAGTGTTTCGTCGTCATTTTTAATTTAGTGTCAGTCTTACGAAACAAACTAATTGAGTTTTTAATGGAAATACAAATGCTTTTATTCAAGTTATTGAACAGATATCACTCTAGATTCACATCGCAACCGTTTTATACTACTAAATCCCAGTCCCACTATAAGAACGACACCCGAGAATGAGGAAATAGAATATGGTACCACTTGTCTTACGTGGATATTGAGTTGACGTGCAGCATTCCCGTTATTTTTTATAGTATCTCATTTAAGATATTCGACAGAATTAAGTAACTACTTCTCGCGATCCTCTCATCACAAGATGGTTTCTCTAATAATCGTAGTTTAGTTATGTTATCCATTCTGAAACTAAAAAATATCTTCCAAGTCAAATTGAATGATCATAAACCCATGAATTTCTCCTAGATATTGCCGTGGTAAGAAATGCAATGGAAATCTACAAAAAATATGTGATTGCACGGGATTCTCTACTTGCCTTACGACGTCAAACTTGATTGCATAGATACCAACACTCCTTTGACAAAATAAACTAAAAAGGAAGACTAAAATATGACCAAATCAAATTTAAAAATACTTGTTATAGATACAACACTGTTAAACAGCCCACAATTATGAATATTATATTATGTAGGCAGAACATTTCCCCCTACAAATCAATAGGCATGGTTTATTTGTGAGTCAACCATATTGTTTCGAAAATTTGAAAAATATGCGTTTATTTAAAATTTATAGTTGTAAATTTATTTTCTTTAGATTGTTTAGGAATAAAATCACGGTAAAGCTTTATTCATTGACTAAAAGCAAATCAAATTTCATAGATATCCGCTAGAAATTAAGCGAGTTTTTCGTAGGTGCAATAGATATTTAAGGGCACATATCGGTTGTGTCTATAACATTAAGTCACTTACAAAATGTCCCATTTTCTCACTGTAATAAAAAAGCTATACTAATTTTTGCTTATAGATTCCGAGATAGAAAAGCTTATGCTTTTAGAAAATTTATTTAACGATTGCTTTAAAAATATAAAAGCAACAATCTATTGATTATTTCAAAGAAATCATCTTAAAGAAAATTTAATTCGGGAAAAACGATTGCTTTAAAAAGTATTCAATAAAATATTTATACAATTTAAGGTCTCATTACACGAAACACGTTGACATCCAATATCCGTTATTCATCCAATGACATGCTTCTGCAACCGTGTTTTATCGAGTTAAATTGAATTTAAACCGACAATTTGCAGACCCATAAGCCACCCTAAAATCAACCGAGGCCCCATTTCCCAAAAGAAATCCAAATTTACCAATGACCCTGCTTATTCCTATATTGCTCCCAATTTTGACTTGAAATGGATAATTTGTCACTTGCTCTTCTATACGACGATTGCACTTAAACTTATTGTATGGTGCCCCTCATATTCCAAAAATGCCGCCAAAAACACAGCTGGGCACATTGAAAGGTGCCGGATGACTTGTCATTTTTGGGTATAATATCAAGTGATTGGCTTTATTAACATTGAACTGGAAACAACACGAAAGCTATTGGCGACGAACCTGTAATTTTGAACCTCGGTCAAGTGCACACCAAGGCAAAGGGAGGACATTGAGCCTCGACAGATTTAACGTGAATCAGCCCCGGGTACACGACAGATCAAGCGTCATCAAAGCTTGAATACACCCCTGGACGAAAACTAACGGCCGCGAGTCCGCTACTACGAGTTTTTGGCTACTACGGCAACTAATTTAACGAAAAAAATTCCATTAATCCACACGACTTTTTTGGGCAGAATGAAAACTCCTTCCACAAAACTCGCAATCTTATCACCGTTTTAAGAGTTGTATACACTAGCGTGCCAAATGGTGCATGAGCAAACGAACCTTGCGTTGAGATTACTTTCACAATGAATTTCCAAGAGGACTGGGTTTTGAATACGGGAAAGCTCGTTCTGTAGACGAGCGCTTTACCTCTGCGTCATCGGTACTTACGACTTTCCAGCGATCCTTAGAAAAGCACGAACCAGCAGCCAATTGAGTGAGTGAATGTAAAGTTTTTTGGCGCAAGAGACAGATATGGCTATGCTGCGCCAAACAAGGTTAAACTGTGGCCTAGACGTGAAGTTGAAAAAAAAAGATAAAAAGTGGTTGACAAGAAGGAGGGTCGAAAATAGAGAAGGATCGCTAGGGTATCCCGGGAGTGCATCACCCGTGTTTACTAAAGACAGTAAACCCCATGGGAAAGAAAAAGATCACTAAGGAGCCTCGGGGTCATGATCCCCGTACTTACCTGAAGAAGGCAAGTCCTTGAGGTCCCCTGATATAATCCCCAGAGGCAGGGTGCCCGGCTATAACCATAGACGCTGGGTACCCATTTTAGTCGCTTCTTACGACATGCATGAGCTACAGTGGAACTATTTTGTCATTCCCGGTCAACACACGGTTCACCAGCAGCCAATTGCCAGGGTCACGAGATTTAAAAAAAAAAAAAAAAAATGGACGATGAGCAGAAAGAAAATCCAACGACACCATCTCGATTTGATCCGTTATTTTACTTTCAGTTCACTGAAAAACCAATAGGACATGGTTCGTGGTGAGCAGCTCATAAACTGTTGATTTGGAGAGTATACATCTGCCTGCGAAAGGTTCGGCTCGCAAGTGACTGCGCATCAACCTCAAAGTATACAGTGCTTGGATTGCTGATTTGATTTTCTGCGATGGAACTTTTATTTGGAGTAAATAACGGAATCAGAAATTGCTTCGAAAGTTTAACATTTGAATATACATACCTTCAGCATGTAGCATCGAGCTGTATTGCTTGTTTTTTTCGAACACTGCTTCAGATCGATAAGACTTGACTTGAGGAGTTTTGATATTTTGAATTGTTATACCTTCTTTATAAGTAATAGGAAATTCAGTATTTATTGCTTTCGATTTTGCCCTGCAAAATAATAAAAGTTAGCAAGATTTGCTCAATAGCTTATGCAAGTTAGAAACTTAATATTTGACAAAGTGATTCTATTACAATCGTAATATTTTTTCATTCGGTCAAAACTAATTACATAACCAAGTTTATGTATCAAAAAAAAGGCACCAAACATTCAAGTTTTCTGAAGATTAGTGAAAAGTGAAAGTTAAAAAAAATCACTAATTCTTTTTAAGCTCGTGCATTTCTTATTCAGAAGAGAAATCCAGGAAATTTCAACAATTCACAGCGGGACAATTCTGCATAGAACAAACTCTGTGTACAACACAACCTGATAGGTAGTATAAACGTCAGAATTTTTTGCTGGCCAATTTGTATTTTTAGCTTATAGATTGCAGGAACAAAAATGCAAGAAAAGTAAAAAACCTATTTACTCTACACAAAATAGTTTTAAAAATGTGCAATTTTTAGCAGAAATTTTTTATTCTTTATATCGTCAGAGAAAGCAACATAATCTGCGACACTTGGAGCTAAAAATTACTATAATAAAATTACTATAAAAATAGTATATTAATAGCGCCAAAGCTAGATGCAGTTATGCTGCGCCACAAACAAGGTATTAAAAGCTATGATGTATCTATGATGTTGAAAAAAAATTAAGAAAAAGAATAGACAAAAAATTGGTTAAGAGAGTCGAAACTAGAGAAGGATCGCTAAGGTATCCCAGGTAACTCATGTTTACCAAAGACAGTAAATCCTACAGGAAGAGAAAGAGAGCACTGGAGTGCCTCGGTGTCATTATGTCCGTACCTACCTAAGAAAAGCCTCCGAGAGTAAAATTCCGGATATATTTTACCAATACGAGCGGTTTATGTAGTCTTCAATGATATATTTAGTTAGATTTTCGTCTCATTGACATACCTTCTCCAATTTTTGTTGCGATTGACCAGGTAATCGCTGCTCTAATTTTGTTCCACTTATCCTGTTTTCTGCTTCCAAATATTTGCTACTTTAAACGAAGTAGCAAATATTTGGACGATTAATTTCAACAAAGTGTTTACATTTCTCGCGGTTGTTCACCTAACGTGGGGCTGTCGTGCACTAAATAGTAGCGAGTTGAATTTGTTCTGTATAGTCATAGATTCGGAAATTTCATCTGCAGTAAAACAAATCACCCAATATACGAATTTCTTCTTTGAAAACACGCCAAAATTTGTATTTTACGCACCCCGTGCTAACATACAAAACAACAGTCCAATTGGCTAGAAAGATTTTCATACATCGGAAGTGAAAAAATCTTTTAGTTTTTGTTATTTCTTAACAGAGTAATGTGTAAACAATATTTAAACCTCGTTTTCCATAGTATGTGTACATTCATAAACATTTTTGTTTATGTATTTGTTTTATTTAATTATACTGCTCAATGCGACAACACTAGTAATTGAGAAATTCTGATATAAATTGTCATTTTTACTGATATAATCGTTTCCTCGTTCTCCCAATTTTAAAATTTTATGTAGGTTGAAGGGAAAGTCTAAAATAAATTGCATATATTTAATACATTTTATTGACACTTCATAATCATTAAATTTAAAATTCTTTTAAATGCTGTGATTTATTGGGCTGCTTTCTAATTATATTTAAGTTTGGATAGAAATTTAATCCTGTTGTGTAATATTTAACAAATGTCAATTGATTTTGTTTCCCTTCCTCATCCTTGAAATTTAGTTTAGTTTTTATTAACGTCGCACAAGAAGCAACACGAGGGCTATTGGCGACGGACCTCGTAATTTTGAACCACGGTCAAGTGACGAGGACGACACCTGAGCTGGCACCCCTTCTCCTAACATCCACACCACGCCAACGGGAGGACTTTGGGCCCCGAACAGATTTAACGTGCATCGGCCCCTGCTACACGGCGGGTCTTTGGCGGCCAAGGATCGAACCCGCGACTGAACGAAAACCGTCGGTCGCTAGTCCACGACTTTGACCACTAGGCTACCGCGGCCCCCTCTTCCTTGAAAAAGGGATAGAGTTCGGTAATTGGACGCTTTTATCCCCCCTCCCCCAATATAATTGTTATGAAACTTTAAAAAACATTAATGGATGTAGTCAAATCTGTTTTGTGGTGAGCTTTGAGTCAATTCTTAAGTTGTCTTTAATATTTCTTATCCAAATGAGCAAAAATACTTTGATTAATTTTCAATTGAGTTCACTTGCAAATTTACAAAAAGTAACATTCCATTTTGTGCCTCAAATGTTCCAGACTTTTACAATGCATTTTAACATAAGAATTCTTAAATAACTCTAACTCAAATTAAAAAGTTTCACAAAGATGGAGCTGTCGGAAAAAAATCTATAAACGTGAATTAGGTTAGTTATAATGAGTTTCTTTCAGACTTACTATGTCAATTTCCGACCCAGACGAAAACTAGTTTTCTTGATTGCAATGTTTGCTAAGCAAATTTCGCAATGCTTAGTTTCGGTTCGCATTTTGAAGAGGGTTGGTTTCGTTTTATTTATTGATCGTTGTAATTGCGCTTGCCTCTTTTAGTAATATTTACGAAGGACGTTTCATGAAAGAAATGTGTTTATTAACTTTTCATCCAAAAAACGAATACAAGGTCTGCATGTATTAAGTTATGAAAATAGAAACTTTGTATTCCTTGCTTCCGCAATGTTTCCAAAGCATACAAAATTTTATCATTTCCTCTTAATTTCTACTTGAGTATTTATGTCTGTCTTGCTCAATAATATTTATTTATTATGAAAATCGGGTATTTCACAATATTTTAGGCATCAGTTAGGTATTATGATAATCTACCGTGATAGAGATTCTACATTTCGAATACTTCAAGTTTAAAGTATTTATCTGAATTTATTTACTAACCACAATCTCTTACACATTTTATCTGCAGAGATAGTCCTTGCAGTGTAACGATTTCCCCCCCCCAAGCGATCCGTATTGATATTTCAAAATCAAGTAGCAAAGAAACAAGAGCTTTCATGGAATAAAAGTGCGAAAATAATATCAACAAAAGAGATAACACTTCTAATTCAACACACAACATCCTTCGCAAGTTAAAGGGTTTGTGTAAATAATGAATGCGACTTACTTAACGTAAAATACAGATCCAGATAAATGAGAAATCAATAATATTGACACTTTATTTCGAGTTACAGGAAAAATATGAATAATTATTAAAATTGCCGGCTTAGCATTAGTTCAGGATTTTCGCATTTAATAATTCTGTATTAGAGCTCAAAAATTTACTTTTTTATTTTTCTTTTATGAAGCATATTTATGAAAATTAACAATAAATCACAAACAAGTATGGAGTTTAGATTGGTGATTTCGCCAAACTATTTTAAAGTTACTAAAAATATAATGAAGTTACCAAAAAGGAAAGGTTTTGTGCAAGAATAAAATTTTTACCACGCCACACAAATCGTCAAATTTGGCATATACACCAAGTTTAACTTCGGTAAAAAAAAAAAAAGAATTTTAGAGAATATCGAGTTTTAAAATTATCGTCATTTCCTAAAATCTAAAAGTCTTTCTTTTCGATATATTTTTGACTTCAGGATTCCTGCATCATTTGCATTCATTTTCTGTTGGAAAAATATAGATAATTGAAGATTAATGTAATTCAGATTTGATCTAATTGCAAAGAAGAGTTTCAGATCTAAATTTTACACCAGAGCAATGAAGAAATATACTCTAAAACTAATTTTTGAATGAAAGTTTTGTTTCTTGCTCGTTCACATTGAAAACAAATTCTTATCGCTATCTTTTTAAAGCTTGCATACGTAAATTGGATGGTTGTGGAGCCAAATTTGAATATAGATGGTGCAGCTTAATTTGAATGAAATACCGATTATAAAAATCCCCCCCCCCTCGGAAAAAAAAATGTGAAAAATAAATTCCAATAAGAGCAACGTTGCAGAAAATCCAGGAACGGAAGAGCATATCGCTCGACAGAGTGCAAATAGAATTAAATTGAAATTTAATGCAATGGGGGGCTTCACAGGAAGGAATAATTTTTGTTTCTGAAGTTTAGTTGAATTGAGAGTGGGTAATTATTGATTGCAAATCTGCTGATTTTTTTTTATAATGGCAATTCGATCAAGTTCTTAAACAAAATCGGTACATCGGCGCATTACAGGGAATTCTGTAAACCACAAATATAAAAAAAAAATATAGGACATTATTTGGTTCATATATACTATGACAGAAAAATATGCATGTGAATTTTATTCCGAATATAAGTGATAATATGTAATAAAAATTGAATTTTATTTGTAAGTAATACTAATGTAAGGGAAATTTTACACCTTAAAAACAATTATAAATTGTACATTTAAATACGGAATATATTTAAACATGTTTTATAAAACATGTCAAGCATAATAGATCCTCATTTTGGTCCCTTGATCTAATTTTTACACCAAGTTCCACCATAGAAAAAAAAGGTCTTTAATAAACCACACTCAATGGCTTAGTTATAAAAGAATAGTGTAATATTTCAATATATTTCCTACTGAAAATCCAGTTTTTAATGATTTCATTAATATTTTTACATTAGAAACGAATTGTCTTTCTATTTTTTTAATTTTTATTTTGATCAATGAGTTAATTTTCCTCTTCATAACTAGTCAACGTAATTGCAGATATCGAAAAAGTTATGTATCGTATTTTAGGAACCTATAACTTTTATATCGAATTACTGGCAAAATCGATGTAGAATAATGGTAACAATTTGAGGCAAAAATTCGCAATTTATCGGTATAATAGTTAATCAGTATTATAAGCCATAGGACAGTGGTTCCTCAACTATTTCGGCGGGCCCTTTTTGAAAGAGTAAGTAAAAATCCTTATATGTCAAAACCTGAGTAATCACGCGAGTAAGAGAAAAATGAAACACATTCAGCCAGAAAAAATACTATAACAGACATATAATGTCACCCTCTAATACTTGTATAATGGAATAAACTTATTAAAAATAACAATGAAAGCTTTTGCAAAATTCCGCTGTACCCCTGTAAAGACACTGCGAGACACACTGGAAAAATGCAATCCCAGTAGGTATGTAAACAGAATCTGGGCTTTTTACATAGTTATTGCGGTTTCGAATAGTATTGAAAACATTTTAGCGTCATTTTCAAGGAATGGTTCCACTAATTCAAATTTGCGATCTTCGTGGGTTACATTTCTAGCGCACCAATGCTCTATTTATAATGCTCAATTTTATCTTCATGTGGGCTGACGGCGCTGTAACTCCTGATATAGGGGCGTGATTATTCAATAACGTCACACTAAGAAGCAACACGAGGGCGGCAGACCATATATTTTTGAACTTCTGTTACGTGACTAAGACTATACTCGAGCTGGCACCTTCCTCTCTAAACTTCCACGCCTACCAAAGGGAGGAACGACTTTAAACCTCGACAGATTTAACGTGCAGCTTCGTAACACGAAAAGTTTTAAATGATATCAGGACGCTAGCTTGCGACTCAATGGAAACAACGCTGGTAGCGAGTCCGCAATCATGACCACTATGTCACCACTGCTACTCCAGATAGGGATAACATAAGTTAAAACTGAGTGATAGTTTGAACTTCTTTACATAATAAATTCTTGTTATAAAGAGGGAAAGGAAAATTCACATTTAAAGCGTACATGTTTACTTATTGGAGCCTTTATATACATGTTTTCATTCAAAATCAAATATTTTACAGTTTGCTTCAAAAATCACATACACATTTACTTGATTGCAATTCTTATATTCATCAAGATAATGTTATGAAATTCGGGAAGTACTTTCCAAGTTTTAAACAATAACATACTTTAAAGTTTTCAGATGAATTTGTACATTTGAAAAATTATCTTTGGTAATAGTAAAGAGGTATTTTGCATTTACGAATTAAAATACTATGATTGAAATTTATGAATATTTTACCAAAAATATTTTTCTGAGGGGAATATTAATCCAAGGATCTAGAAATACAATACTCAGAAATTAGTAAAGAAAATACCAGAACTTACATCATGTACTTCCAAATTATATATATAATGTAGACACTCTATTTATACAGTACAGCAATTTTTTTAGCGTCAAAAAGTCTAAATTTACAACAAGAAAAGATTTTTCACGGCAGGAGTTTTTCCTTTGATTTTATTGCGTATTTCATTACAGTTTAATTGTAGAAGTAGCTGATTTGATGATTGAATTTATTTATATTTTCTTGAATAACCCTTCTCTAAAAGATAAGATAATCACGTGATTATGACTGGAGATGCTGTGATTGTGTTACGGATGCGGATTCTGCTTCCATCAAAGGTTGCCGCTTGAAATAAATTTAGTCGCTACTTATTAAAAACAATGGAGTCTTAAGGTCCTGAGGTGTGATGAGAGAATGAGATAGTATGCCAAGTGTCCATTTCATTTAGCAATAGTCGCAACTCCTGGCTGGCTATGTTTTAGCCGAGCCATGTGTTCGAGTCCTCCTTCCTCTAAATACCTGTCGAATAGAGTGGTTGCTGCACGTTTAATCTGTTGGGGCTAAAAGTCCTCTTGGTAACGTGGCATCGATCTAGAAATTGAGGGGCAGTCTCAGATACTGATCTTGTCATATGATTTTGATCCCGTGCTCAAAATTTTGTGGCATATTGGTAGTAGATACGACAGCGTAGAAATCATGGTTGCAGACTCGCGGCCGGTGTTGCTACATTCAAGTTTTGGGTTCAAGACCTGATGCCACCAAAAAATCTGAGGTGTAGTGGGGCTGATGCACATTAAACCTGGTCGAGGTCGCAAATCCTCCCGTTGGAGTTTGAAGAGGAAGATGCCAGACCAGGTGTCGTCCTCATCATTTGATCAATGATTTGTTTGTTTGGTTTCATTAACGTCTCACTAGGAGCAACGGGGGCTATCTTAATCTTTAACTTATATCAAGTGACGATGACGACACCTGAACTGACACCCCTCTCTTAGCTTCCGCACCACACCACGCTTTAGGTGCCGACAGATTTTACGTGCATCAGCAACGGCTAAACGGAGGGTCTTTATTGGCATTTCGGCAGCCGGTAGTTTTCCGACCCCGAGGAGGGGGAGCCTTGTTTGGGATTGTTTGGGAGGGAGGGATTGTTTGGTGACCTTGAGTGTCGTAGCGTAGTTTCGAACCCTGGTCTAGTGGGTCAGGAGAAGGCGCTTCTATCAACGAGGCCGGAAAGATAACTCTTCTGGATGGTTTTATAAGGCCTTTTAACTTCTGACATTGCTGTTGACGAGAGCCGCTGCAGCGTCAAGGCTCGAACCTATGACTCAACGAAAACCACCGGCCACGAGTCCGCTGTCTCATCCCCTAGGCTACCGCCACCAAATCATTTGATCGGGGCTCAAAATTACGAAATCCGTCGCCAATTATCCTCGTGTTCCTTTTGAGTGCAACTTTAATAAACAATCAAATTAAATTGGTTTGCAGAAAGAGACTTTTTATCGATTGATTATTTATTAACGTCGCATTGAGAGCAACACGAGAGCTATTGGCGACAGATCTCATAATTTTGAGCCTCAGTCAAATAACGAGGACAATACCAAAGCTGGCACCTCCCTTTCCAAACTTCCACATGACGTCTATAGGAGGACTTTGAGCCTCGACAGTATGAATGAGCATCAGCTCCGACTACACGTAAAGTCTTTAGTAGCATCAGGATAAGAACTCATGACTTGACGAAAACAACATCGGCGTTAATCTTGAGACCATGAACAAATGGCTTCCACAGTTATTCGAAGAAGAAAACACAATGTCGTAAAAATGACATTTTTCAACGGTTTAATTTGGGGGCATCAACGATTCTCTTTATAGCTAACTCACTAAATTTAAATTCGATCTAAAAGTAAATATCAGATATAGCATAACTACTCTTTAGTGATATAATGAAACAGGTTTAAATTCCACGTAAAATAAATTTGTGAACTATTAATGAGCTTATGATTAGATAATTTCTTTAAATTAGTTCGCTTTGAATTAACGTTGCAGTAGAAGCTACGCAAGGCTCTATTGGTGACTGACCTCGTAATTTTGAATCTCTGTCAAATAATGCATAAGCTATGTTCTTTTATTCTCCTAACTCATTCAATGACCTTGATGCTCAACTCTACTGAATTCACTACCTTCTCATGATAGTGGCGGCAGTAGCCTAGTGGTCATGTTTTCGAATTTGTAGTCGGCGGTTTTCGTTCAATCGCGGGTTCGATCCTTGACCGCTTAAGACCCGCCGTGTAGCCGGGGTTGATACACGTTAAATCTGTCGGGGTCCAAACTCCTCCTGTTGGCGTGGTGTGGAAGTTAGGAGAGGGGGTACCAGTTCAGGTGTAGACCTCGTCGCTTGACCGAGGTTCGAAATTACGAGGTCCGTCGCCAATAGCCCTCGTGTTGCTACTAGTGCGACGTGAATAAAAATTAAACTAAACTACAATCTAAATCTTCTCATGACAGTATTCTACGGAATTGAACCCAAAACTAAACATTAGGTAAAATTAAGGCTTTGAACTTCTTATGGCCATGGTTGCCGAGTGATCATGTCACAAAGCAATTGCTATTTCACTTTAGTTGAGGGCTTATGTCGTGATACACCACTAAATACTTCTCATGTAACTTGGCTAATACAAATTACATTTGTTGGGCTTCAAAGTTCTTATATTGGTGAGCTATAGAAGTTTGGAAAGGGGGTTATCAGCTAATGTGTCATCATCGTCACTTCATCGCAGCTGAAAATTATGAGGTATGTCGCCTATAGTCTTCGTGTTGCTTCTAAGAGTGGAGTTAATAAATAATCCATAAATCAATCAGCTGAACTTAGTAGTTGGTCTAATGTGACTCATTAATGGTCCAGGCTTTGACAGTAGTAATATGGCATTAAAGATATTTAAAATTAATCACATAAATGTATGTATCGAATCTTAAGTAAAAATTGTAAATTTTGAATGAGCAACACGAGATTGGTTGGCGACGGATTTAGTAAATTTGAGTATATCCTTATTTGAGGACGACACCGGAGTTGACATGTCTTAATTTCCATATTAAGGGAGTATCATGTGGATATTTAATTTCATTTAGAGGCCGCGGTAGCCTAATGATCATGATCTCGAGCTCGCGGCCGCTGTTGTTTCCGCCGAATCCTGATACCACTAAAGGCCTGCCGGATAGCAGAACTGATACACGTTAAAACTGTTGAGGTTTCAAGACCTCCTGTTGCCTTGGTATGGAAGTTTGGAGAGAGATGTGAAATTTCAGGTGTCGGTCTCGCCACTTAACCGTGGCTCAAAATTAAGAGATTCGTTGCAAATAACCCTCTTCTAAGTGCGAGGTTAATAAAAATAATTCATTAATCAAAAACCAGTTTCCTTTCATGTGCGGCAGCCCAGAGTATTCCAAACAACTTGTCTATTGTAATATCAGGAGTAAATACTCCCCATTAATAATGCCCACAGCGAGTTTGAGACAAGGTCACGAGTTCGAGGAGGACATTGCTCGTTGCAACAACCGTAGCAGCTATAGAATCAGAAAATTAAATATTTAAAATTTTCTATACATTTCTAATTAAAAAATTAAGCATTTTTTTTTTTTTTAATTTTCAATATTTATTAAAATTATGAATAATAAATTTATACTTTTCACAGTACATATTAAATCCAGAAATTAGAGATTTTAAATTTCCAATACATATGTGAAATAATATCTTTAGTCTCAATTTTAAGTGTTCTGTTTCTGTTTTCGTTAAAATGCATTCCTTATTAAAGTCTTATTTAAGATTAATTGCTATTATGCAGGTGAATTAAAAACGAAAACAACAGCCAGAGAGATTCAATTACTTTACAATGAAAGTGCCTTAATTTATTTCAGCTATAGGAGACACTCATTTTGTAAGATATAATGTAGCACATTTATCTCCGAATGTTTTATTTTGGACGTTGAAGAGGAATTAAGGAGAAAAGCGAGTTCGTAATTTCCTTAGGCGGTTTGTTGACAATTAATGACCCCAATTTCTTTCAAAAGAGATCGAATTATTTTGAACGCCTTAAAGGTGATAAAGATAAACGACTAGAATATTTTTTAAATAAAAGAATTAGATTTCGGTCAAGGATTTTTCGTTTCCAGTTTTGCGTTTACTGCAAGTTGAATCTTAATCACAACTTAATTGGAAAAGTATTTATTAAAAAAGGCAACAAATTTGATCATAAAATGCAACAAATTTGAGTTTTTTTTTTTTTTTTTGTAACTTAGAGTTAATTGAAATTTTAGATAAAAATTCGTTAAGAATAAATTTTTAATTAATTTAAAAATAAATATTCTCCAAAATATTTTACAAAGAAATTTTTTTTAAGAATATTAGAGTAATATTTCATCCAAGGATTTAATTTCCTGTTTTGCATTCACTTCAAATTGAATTTATATGAGATAAACCTTATCATTTAAAAGATAGCCGTTTTGCTAATAAAATGTTACGTTGTAGGTTTTTTAACTTAATCGATTGTTTTAAGTTATCTAATTGAGACTTTCGATTAAAATTTTGATCACTGTGTTTGCGTACATAAGAAATCAGACAAATATTACGTATTTATATTTATTACTTTAAATTAAAAAAGTATTTTCAGTAAAGCGTAGTTACGGGTTTTCGCATCAATATAAACGCAACATTTTAGCAATGATAATTATTTTTATTTAGTGAAATTATTATTTTTATTTAGTGAAATTATCCTTTTGTTTCAATGCAAAAATCATATTTTTATGAAACATCAATTTGTAAGGCAATTTGATGTTTCATTAAAGCATTTGCTTGAGCGCATCAATTTGAAATGGTAACTCAAAAGTTCCAAGTAAGTCGAGTGACGTATTCGAATTTTGACTTCATTAAAAATCTGTACCATGCACAAAAAAAAAAAAAAAAATAAATAAATAAATCTCTTTTGCACTTTACAAGCACTTAGAACTAAGTCTTCACGTGGTAAATAAGTTAAAATGTTATCTAATTCGATGTTAACACCAAATGTATAATCAATTATAAGTTGTAATCGTTGGTCCACTTGTAGGAATATATTCTAATAATATCAGAATTAATATATATTAAATTTCATTCATCATCCTAATTTAATTAAATTAAAAACAGACTCTCAAGATATAGACATTTTCATAACAATTTGTATTGCTATTATTAATTATTTTTAATTAATGTTTCACTTATGTGTTATGTTAAATTTCGTTCATTTTCATTGACACACCAGAGACATCTATCTAGTATTTATCTTATATTTAGATCAATTGTATTTTTATTATTAACTGTCTTTGATTATGTTTCACTTGTGTAAATGTTTATTTTCTGTCTCATCTTTACTAATACGTATTTTGTGTAAAATAATGCTCTATTATATTACTCCCCTGCCATATACCCAGTATTTATCTTCAGTGCGAAGACAACTTCACGATGTTTTGAGCGGAATTGTGTTTTGGCGGGGAGATGCTCATCATTGTACTGTGTTTACCGCGCTAAACTGCTGGTGGTTGTTAAACAAATAAATTTCTTTGTTTCAAAAGTTTGTTTAGTCTTGTGTCAACTTAATCTTCTGGTTTGAAGCAGATAATGTAAATCTTACATATGTTCATAATAATAATAGCAATACTATAAGTGGCATAATGTTCAAGTTTGGAGATTCAATTGGCTTCTGTAGGCCACTCAAGACCCGTTGTGTAAAAATTAAGCACCAAATGGTTTTTTCAATATAACGTTGTGCGAAAGATTTCCAAAGCAACACAAATAATACAATAGGATTCTTAAAACGTAAGAACACGAGTAATGTAAGCAAAATATAAAGAAATCAAAACGAAAATATAAAAACGTTCTTAGTTTAGTTTAGTTTTTTTATTAACGTCGCACTAGAAGCAACACGAGGGCTATTGGCGACGGACCTCGTAATTTTGAACCACGGTCAAGTGACGAGGACGACACCTGAGCTGGCACCCCCCTCTCCTAACATCCACACCACGCCAACGGGAGGACTTTGGGCCCCGAACAGATTTAACGTGCATCAGCCCCGGCTACACGGCGGGTCTTTGGTGGCCAAGGATCGAACGCGCGACGAACGAAAACCGCCAGCCGCTATCCACGACCTTGACCACTAGGCTACCGCGGCCCCATAAAAACGTTCTATGCAAAGTTTTGCAAATAACAGATTTAGTCACCGAAGGTGGGGCTTTTTTTTATAATTATTATTAAATTACTCATTTAAATATAAGAATTAAAGTAAAAGAAGAAATATCGAGCAATGGACAATAGTAAACTTTTTCGAAATTAAAATTAAAGGAAACGATAAATTATAAAATTAAATATATTTTATCTAAATGTAATTAAAATTAAAGCAAACGATAAATAATAAAATTGAGTATAATTAAGCTAAATGTAATTAAAATTGGAGCAAACGATACAAAATTGAAAAATGATCTGGTTCGCCAAAAGTGATCCAACTAAAACTATAGCCCCTTGGGTAGCTAAAAAGGAACTTTATTGAAAAAGTAACCTGGAGTACAAGGAGAGTGAAATCCGAAACATCCATTTGGTGTCCAATTTGAAGAAACCAATCTTTAGTAGGGGATAGGATCTCCCCTGACTGCGATGAAGGTTTCACATCGTCTGGTCATGTTATGTATGAGGTTGTTAATGAGTTGTTGAGACATAGCAGCTCATTTGTCTTGTATCACCAATCGGAGCTCCGGAATCGTTATTGGTGGTAAATTAAGGACTGCCAAGCGTCTCCCTAAAAAGTTCCATACATGCTTAATTGGATTTAGATCCAGAAAACTTGTCAGACAATCAATGCGTTCAGTATTCTCACAGTCCAAAAACTCTTCGACAGGCACTGGGCGATGAGCTGGCGCATTCTCGACCATGAAAAGGAATTGCAGACCCATAACGTCTATAAAAAGACCCACATCCAGAAGGAGAATCTCGTTACAATAGCGGGCCCCAGTGATTGAACCTTCTTTGAAGATGTAAAGGTAAGTATGGCAACCAAGCATGATGCCTCCCTAATCGAGAACACCGCGACGTCCAAACCAGTTTCTTTCGATGATGTTGAAGGGGTTATTGCGAGTTCCCCGCTCTCTCCAGATGTGCATGTATCCAGAGTCGCTACTTAGACTGAAAATGCTTTCATCCGTAAAAAGTACTTGACTCCATTGATTATCTGTCCAATTCTGGTGATACCGACAACACAGAAAACGCCTTCTCCGATGAGCAGGCATTAAAAGTACATACTGTACAGGTCGTCGTGAAAACAGAGAACCACTGTACGACCTTCTGGCCACGATAAAACGTGATATTGGTCGTTCAATCGCCTGTGCCGTGTGTCTAACATTTTCTTCCTCTGTCTGCCACCTGTTCCTTC
This sequence comes from Nephila pilipes, assembly GCA_019974015.1. Lineage (NCBI taxonomy): Eukaryota > Metazoa > Arthropoda > Arachnida > Araneae > Nephilidae > Nephila > Nephila pilipes. Next base: position 232,788 of record BMAW01118563.1, read on the forward strand.
TAGTCCTTAGGGCAATATACCGGTCGTCCGCTGGCATGGTTGCTCATGGACGACCACTGCTAAGCTGTTAAAAAGCTGTTCCTGTAGTTTAAAATTTTCTCCAAAGTCGTAAAAAGATGCTGTGGGCAATTCTGAAGTCCGCAGCCACACTTGTCCCACTTCGACCTTCCTCTGTCCTTCCAATGATTACCTCGGATAAAATCATCCAGATGTCGTCTAACAGATTGATTGTTCGACATTTCACATTGAGACAGCAAATCGAAGTCACTAAAGATGAAATACGTAGTGTAATCACTTTTCCAGAAATGCTGAGCTTACACCGCCGGTGAGCTTTATCTCGCTTCGACACTCCCGCATTACGTCTAGCTGCATATCTTCGCCACTCACATGTGCTACCGTACTTCACCCTGCTTAATCGTCTTATAGGCCTTTCATTCCACTCTGCCTCTCCGTTCAGTTGATATGTTAATTTTTCGACTTCATCCTTATTTTTTGCACACCAATGTACTTTAAATTTTTCAATGACTTTGGTCTGGAAAAGCATCCATGCCTACGTGAGGCCGAATTCCTTGCGCTAGCATGATGTGGAAGCTTAGAGAGTGAAGAACCAGCTTAAGTGTCGCTTTGACACTTGAGTGTGATTCAAAATTTCGAGGTCCTTTGCCGATAGCTCTGGCGTTGCTTTTAAGTACGACATTAAGAAACAATTAATCGATCTTCGTCGTATGGTTACGATTCAAAATTACGATGCACGTCGTAAGTAATTTTTGTCATTCTAGTGGTTCATTGTTATGAAATAAGCGCATTAATGCTTATCAATTAATAAAGGTATATTTCTACATTAATCAAGAGGTACGGTATAAGGTCTTTAATAAGTAATAAGGGCCGCGGTAGCCCAGTCGTCAAGATCGTGGACTAGCAGCCGGCGGTTTTCGTTCAGTCGCGGGTTCAATCCTTGGCCGCCAAAGACCCGCCGTGTAGCCAAGGCTGATGCACGTTAAATCTGTTCGGGGCCCAAAGTCCTCCCGTTGGAGTGGTGTGGATGTTAGGAGAGGGGGGTGCCAGCTCAGGTGTCGTCCTCGTCACTTGACCGTGGTTCAAAATTACGAGGTCTGTCGTCAATAACCCTCGAGTTGCTTCTAGTGCGACGTTAATAAAAGCTAAATTAAACTAAAAAAAATAATAAGCAATAATTCATCCTGGGTCTGATATATTTCGATCGTAGTAATCGAGTGGTCACGTTCTCTAACTCACGGCTAACAATGTTTCAGTCTAATTAGTTTTCGAATCTTGGTACCACTAATAACCCTTCCCCTATTGGTTGATGCACGTCAAATCTTTCGTAGTTCAAAGCTCTCACGTTGACATGATATGGAGATTTACGGAATAGACTGCCTATTCAGGTGTCGGATTGTCACTTGAACATGATTCAGAATTGCAAGGTCTGTCACCAATAACTCTCTTGTGTGTTACTTTTAAGTGCGTTATTATATATTAAACAATCTATCTCTATAAGCTTACAATTTTCGCTTTAACACATCTTTAGTTTGAATCAAATTCACAAATCATATCTAGCTGTCAGGTCAATTCCAATACTACATCGTCACTGATTAAAGAACAAAATTGTACTATTGGTCCTTGAATAATCGATTTGATTCCATCATTATTAGACGGTGTTCCCTTCCTTAATTAAATGATACCACTTTCATCTGAAACACTTTCCTTAGCACAGATACATGCAACTACCGTGAGATTCATATCTCTTCTAACCCATGGATGCAAACGAGATTTAATCATAGTACGGTTCATATATTTTGATCCTTCATAAACTTCATTTCCGCTCAAATGTCCTTATTCCACGAACCCGAAGGAAATTTATTCGCAGACTCCGATCGTTAAAACTCTAATGAGTATTTGAGATCGTAGACTCGTTCATTAAATTGTCTTTATTTTGGGCAGCTTTAATAATGTTCGATGTCTTTACTCTAGAAAAGCAACAACGAAAAGGAATATTTTGTTTAAAAACAAATGTGTCGGTTTAAATACTCTAAAAGTAGCTTTAATCTGAAATGTGATTATTTAACAACTTCTTACGTTGTCATAGTTCTATTGATTCTAACAAATTAATTGGAACATATTTTTATTAAATATCATATTTAGTTCGTTAGAATAAAATTCTCAGTACAGTACAGTCCCTCCTATCCGACATAAATGTGCCGACCGAGCGTCGGATAAGTGAAAATGTCGGATAATAGGCAGGGAATTAGCGAGACATTTTTCGTATGGGGAGGAGTTCCCCCACTTCAACTCATATCCCAAAAGTACTTTCAAATTTCGTTGTTTATTTTCATGGTGAAAATAATGTTTGTGTGGAATACGGGGTTTCGAGTAATAATTTTTCTGAAAATGTATGAAAAAATTCAATGTGAAAAAGTTTCATTTTTAAAATTTTAGTAGCAATTAACAATTCTTATAGCGGTTTACAACTCCCATATCTCCGCATCGCTACATCGCGGGAAATAGAGATAAGCAGAGATAAGCTTATGTGCGTGTTATTATTCCTTGTATATTAAGATAAGTTTAATTTTATCCATTAGATGCGAATAAAATAATCATGTTTTACAGCAAAACAGCAGAAAAATTTAACTTACTCACTTAACATCAGACAATTAAGTAAGTGTATGTTTATTAACGTCGCAATTAGAAGCACCATGTTATTGGCGATGGACCTTGTATTTTGAACTTCGGTCAGGAGACGAAGACGACATCTGAGCTGGCACTTCCCTCTCCAAACTACCACACCACACCAATGGGAGGACTTGAAGCCTCGACAGATTATCGCGCATCCTACCCACAATGACAGGTCTTAAGTGGCATCGGGATTCGAACCCACAATGCCAGCCATGAGTTTGCGACCATGAGCACTCATGGCCGCAGCTCAAAATTTTGATGTCTGTACCCTCTCGTTTACTTCTGGTACGAATTTAATTAAAAATCATCGTTAGGCTGAAGTAAAAGGGGAAAAATTACTGAATATAAATGTATTATTTTTTTTCTTTAGTGTGCAATATAGTGTTTGTTGAAAATGAAAAGTATTTGTTTATCGTACATTAATGTATATTTTATTCCTAGTTTACTTTTAAATACGCTTGTACTATTTTCATTGGGTATATTACATCAGAAATTTATTATAACTTATTAATGAAAATTTCTCTAATCGCCTACAGTTTGTTTGAAAATTCGTTAAAATTTAGGATCCATCCAGATCAGTCACTATGAATATATATTATAAAAGTTAACATCGTAGGAGAGTTTGCTTTCAGTTTTATTCCCATTCCTAGATTTTTCTTAAAACAAGGAAATGCTGAGCAATAAAAGCTCTTTATCTTACATACGTCATATTTTTTCAACAGCTGCCTCGTATATTTACTTTTTTCTCAGAATAAGTGACATTTCATTGTGCATATGACGTTTCATTCATGTAACTGCCATATGATGAAAAAAAAACCGACATATTTATATGATCAAATAATTACAAATACATTATTTCACAAGACCTTTTCTGTCATTTAATGTAAAGGAGCACATTTCATTTCCCATGCATTGCAAATTACCGAGAAATATGATGGACTTTCACAGAAAGATTCATTTATTTCGCGACTGTACTCGCTTTTTTTTTTCTGTCGGTGAAGCTTTCGTAAACTTCGTTTCCCGGAAAAAAATGCCTTCGTACACATTTTTTTGTTGCATAAAGAACATTTATGGATATATTAGGAACTCTGAAAATGATGTGCTCTTCACAAAAGAGAGATAGATATGAGCAAAAAGAGAGTAGTATGTTATGCAAACATTTTTTTGCTTTTCAAGGTAGAGAAATTTTTAAGTATAGAATAATTATGATTTATTTTTAAAGAAAATGTTTTTGAAACGGTGTTTTGTTGAGAATATGCTTTGTGCAGAGTTCTGTTGTAATCAGCATTTTTTAAGACGTTGTGATTATTTTTCCTGATGAAGAAATTTTGGAATTAGTTATGAATTACATAATATTTTATATACATATTTACGTAACATGTACAGGGAAACCTCGTTAAGTTGGGTTAATTGAAATTAAAGCCTGTACAGGATATCGAAAGTCAGAGAAAAAACTAAATTAAAATAAAATTACCGAAAATTATCTTTATATTGAACGATTCAAGTATGAATCCTATTTACAGAAGATAAAGAAGTCTATTTTGTAAACGATAGAAAGTTGTTTTATTGCATTTTCCATTTAAACAATGTATTTGTAACACCGTGTCCTATTTATTACTGGTAATAACTGGCGTAATTAAGGCTTTGTACCCTTTACATAGAATAGTTGTAAAGTATCATGTTAAGAGATTTGGAGAAAAAGATAATCAGGTATCGAACTCCTCATCTATATCTGTTGTGTAACTCAAGAGCGAACTTAAATTAACAAAAACAAAAGGGTCAAGAAAATATTGTATTTGTATTACACATATGATTTCAAATAGTTTTGTGTCGGTGAAGGATTATTACGGAACATACCTCTTAAATGTTACTGGTGACAATAAATTACTTGCAGATATTTGTCACATTTAATAGAATGAGGATATTATTATTTATTTAAATAAATATTACGTTTTAAATTTAACAGTATCATGAAAATAATATCTCATATTGTACTTCCCCATGATGTAAAAAACGCGTTCATTGTTTTTTCTATTGTTCCATGTAAATTATTTGATCTAAATGAAGCTGCTTCATATTCATATATATATTATTTTAAGCGATGGGTAGACTTATATCTGTAAGTTTCTCCTTTTTATACTTCAATGTGTAGGTTTCTCTGCTTTATACTCCAATTTTTAAATAAAAAGAAACAGTATATTGGTCAAATTTCTGGAGTTTATTTTTGTAGGTCATTCATTTTACTACAAAAGCGGCAGCAAACAAAAACACGGCAACAACAAAAAACGCGGCCGAAAGGGAATATGAGTGTAGCAGAAACGGCGGAATAAAAAAAAAAGGGGGGGGGGAGAGCGTAAACATAGATTGCATCAGCTTTTATACTTACTGAGACTCGGAAAAATGCACCCACTACTGCTGGCTTTGCAAAGTGAAGGCATTAGCTGCAGTTAACAAGAAACAGTTCGTAAATTTAATTTTGGTGGAAGCGTGTTAAAATGGGGAAAAGAAAGCAAATTACTCGATGCAGGTCACCTGCCCGCACTCACGCACACACATTATATATATATATATATATATATCGCGATTCTTCAAATCAAACTCCACGTTAGAAATGGAGAGCCATTAAAAGCTTAAGGCCACACACACATGAATGTATCTTTTGTATGCATCTGTAAATAAATGCTGTTTTTCTTCAAACTTTGAAAAAGAAACTTTTATTTCCCTCTAAAATTTGGCTATTTTTTCGGCGTGATTTCCTATGTTAACGGAATAGCAAATAAATATGTATTCTAATCAACTAAGAAAGGAATTATGAGTATTTTATGACCGATGGAATGTGCGGCTATACAAAATTCCCTGAGATCCGAGTAATCAAATTCTCATAATATCCAAAAAATTATTGTTTTATTACTAGATAATTTAACAGTTTTCTATTTCCTTTAATTTGTAAGTTTTTGTGTTTACTCTCAAAGTTATTATAATTTGAATATAAAAACTTTATTTTTACAATTATTTTATTATTTAAGGGGACTTAGTACCTTTGCACCTTCAAACATTCGATTTTTCAAATTTGTTTTTAAAAAATAGTGTTGAATGTTAGGAGCATTTTAAAGCAACCCGCATCAAAATCCGACAATTATTACGCTCTGTGGAACAAAAAATGTAAATGTTTAAAGTGGCTTGTTCTATGTAATGCAATGTAAACAAACCCCTTTTTCTCAGTTTGTTATTTTCACACTTTCCCACAGGATTAAAAAAAAAATGTTTTGCATGTAGAGCTTTAAAATTTTACACGAATGTTGTACTTGTAAATCTTTATTCTGTGAACCTCGGCTTTGTTAATAAGATGATTAGACTTTATTTTATAACATGATACGTGAAAAAAAAGTTACTAAATACAAACTTGATAACTTATTTAATTTTTCAATTTTTTTTAATGTAAGATAAATTTAAAATTTGAGGTTTACAGAATAAGATCATTATTTAGCTTTAATTTGGTATAAGAATTATGGTTCTACTGTACATCTTTCAAATGTTATCTTGTGGGTAACTTAAGGTAAGCTAATTTATTTTTCAAATTTTTGTACGCATATTTCATGTTGTATAGGAAAATATATTAAATTAATAGCAACACTTGACCCAATATTTTAAACTATATACTTTATTACACAAACTGGCAAAGTTTCATATTGAAATGAGCAAAAATAGTTGATTTATGAAGAATAGAAAAAAGTTTGTCAAAATGTTCTACTTTTGATTTCGTAAGGTACGAAGTCCCCTGAAGGTCTAGTAATAGTCAAATACATAATTTTCTTCTATTAGAACTGCATCTATTGAATCAGAATAAACCGAGAAATACCGGAGAATATAATTATATCGAACATCTTACAATATCCCTCTCGGAAAATAAAACAAAAGTCGCATTTTGTAAAGAGTTATTTTTATGCTGTGGAATCAAGGTGTAAATTACGTGATCAGCTAGATGGCGCTTCCTGTCCGAACAAACTGTAAAAAAATAATGTGTTCCAATTTTTTTTAGAGTTGTAACGAATACCGAATATACGTATATATCGAAGAGGTAAGTCTTCTATATTAGATTTTAGAGTTATACTTTTTACTAAACCCTGATGTACTGTTTTGACAATAAAAACCTGGTGTCCTGATAGTTCTCTGACTGATGATTCTCGATAGTTTATTATACAAACACAACGAACTTTAAAACAGCTATTTTTATGCTAATGGTTAAGTCTTTCTCACATAATGTAGAAAAACATTTGAGCCTACATATTCTACAAATGCTCAAAATATCCAACCCTTTCCAGGAGGCAAAGCTGAACTAATTTGCGCATATTTTGAGAAACATGTTTCAGTTTCAAGATCGTTGGAATGACGTTTTGCATTTTTTAAGTAATGGCAATTTTAGATCATTTATTGTTTGTTGATTATTTCATATGCTTTGTTTTTATATATACCCTTAAAAAGTTAGGAAAGGGTCATATCAGGAGAACGAGGATCTTTATTCCAAGAAGACTGCGCAATATTCCATACGAGTAATATAATCAAAAGCATGATTCAACATTTTTTTAGGCAATCAACACATCTCAAATTCTTGTCCTCTTCGTTCCCCTGATCTGAGCATTCCCTGACTTTCCTATGGGGATATTTGAATCCCAAAGTATATGAAAATAATCCTCAAACACTAGAT
>BMAW01118563.1:240193-269112 GCA_019974015.1 Nephila pilipes
TGAAAATAATCCTCAAACACTAGATGAGACTTTCCTATGGGGATATTTGAATCCCAAAGTATATGATCCTCAAACAATAGATGATCTGAAAATTGCCATATTACTCAATGGAGACAAGAAATCACTTCCCAGCCTCTAAAAGGCTATGCTCAAAATATGCGCAAACGAGTTCAGCTTTGCCTCCAGGAAAAGAAAGGATATTTTGAATATTTGGCGTAAATGTAGTTCGAATTTCCCCTTTCGTTTCGTTACAAGTGTTTTTCTCGGTTATTATAAAAATAATTGTTTTACGTCGTTTTTATACAAAAAAAAAATTAACGAATCACAAGAACGGCAACTTTTCAGACATCCGACATATTTGCTACTTATGAGCTAATTAATTTTAATTTGAACTGATAATTGATAAGTACTTCAAGTAGAATCCTTTTTTTAGGTGATTATGACATATTTCAGGGAGAATTAATGAAAATATCACTTATAATTTTCAAACACTGCATCTGTTTGTTGTTTAAAAGTAAATTTGGTAGTATAATGTGAACACCTGTAATGCATTGTAGAAAATAAAGGGAGGATACGTAGAAGGAAATGAAATAAGAAATCAATTCGGTTGTCATCATTTGATAGTAGCACAAAATCACGAGGTCTTTCGCATATAATCCTTATGTAACTTAAAGTGGAATACTCAAAACAACTAACAAAGTTCTGTCTTTCAAGGGAAAAATTTTAAGGGACTAATAAATAACGTTATTCGATGTTGTTAATAGAAAACGCTATGTCTGGCACCAATGTCATTTCAAAAAGGGGATCTCCCCTTTTTCAGATGACATTGCTTTAACTTACTTACGTCACGCATGTGTAATTGATGTAGGAAGAGAAATACGCAGTGCCTAACACCAATGTCCTTCAAAAAAGTGGATCTTTCTTTTTTACGATAGCCTGCAATGTTACGATTTTTCATATTGAATCACTAGACGTGATAAAAAAAAAAGATTTAATTCTGAACACTTCCTGGTTTCACAGTAACCAGTTGTTATAAACACCTTCAATTAGCCTTCAATGAACTGTAAACAAAAACAGCATATTTTCACAAAATTATTCTAAAGAAAAGAGTAGCAATAACGAAGGCGCTATGGAAATTGCTGCAGAAATTTCGAGACAAAAATATCTTGGTAACAAAACTTACACGTATTATTTGTAAAACGAATGAAATACAATTTAATTTTAATTAATATTCAATAAAAGAAATATATTAACATACAAAAGTAGATTTTAAAATTGAATAAAAATTCTGTATCAAATAACATATTTCAATATGCAGGAAAAATATTTAAATAATGTTTCATAATATTGAAACATTGAAACGTTTATGCGAGGCTTCATTATAGGGTAATGTCTTCTTATCCATAGCATTTTTATTTGCTATTCGATTTTTACAATTTTTGCTATACCTGAAAGCTATATGTATCCTTCATGTGTTACTTTCATTCACTTTTCACTAGACTCCATAATCACCACGCATTTGCACTAGCGAGTGACTAGTCGAGCAAACCCGCTGAAAAAGGATTCCGGCGATTGTTATTGACACCAGGCTTTAATGGCAACTTTCACCTCATCATCAGAGTGAAAGTGATGTCCATCAAAATACTCTTTTGACTGTCACAAAGTCGGAATCAATGACGCCCCGTTTTCACCTTATCTTTATGGGGTTCGTCGTTTTCTTCAGTTCTTAGCTCACGGACAAACAAAGAAAATAAATGTATTGCATAGAGGACACATGTGACTTGCAGGTACATCAGAATTTGAAATTGGGTTCAAATAACAAGGTTATTGGCATTACTTTTCAACCAAGCCTCGTAGGACTTAATTTTTTTTTTTTTTTCATAATGAATAAAATATTTTCATTTAATGAATAAATTATTGCTGTTTTTCACATAAAGTGATTGAAATGGTATATTACAAGCTTAATACTTTTTTGAAAATGTGTTACTATATGATGTTTAACCTTGCTTTGAATAAGTTATGTAGTTCCAGAAGTTATGTACGAGTAGTTATGCTATGTAATAAATATGTGTTCTTACGTAGAATTTGAATAAGTTATGTAGTTGTATTTTTGAATAGGTTATGCAGTTAATGCTAAGAGGCTAGAGTTAAGGCGACTAAATAGTTATGAATCCGTCTCTGGTAGAATATTAGATTAATAACATGCGGTAAGATTACTTTGAAGTAAAAATTATGAAATGAAAATAAATTAATATTATTATTGTAAAGCTTCCTAAGCTGGTAATAAATAAATCATTGACTCAAGTTGAAAAGCTTTCATAGTCCCGATATGTGTTTCATTACAATCATTTGAAAGCCAATCAGTCTGAGAGTATTACTTCGGTAAATAATAGCGTAATAATTTCAGTAGCACACAATGCAGTATTAAAATATAGTTTCCGTAATATCAAGAGATAGGTGGAATGGAATTTAGGTTTTAATTAACTGCATTATTTTATTATTTATAAGTTCCTGACATTTTTTCCTATTTTTAGTTACTTTATTTTGCAAATGTAATTTTATTCTCTATCATCGATTCTACTTCCAACAAATTCATGTTCATTTCCGAAATTGTTTATGGAAAATATGCTGAGAGCTGAAGTGAACTATATCACTCTTATCTATCTTAGTACATAATTGGCAGTATATAATTTGGGAGAAAATAGTTACTCGCGTCCGTGACATACCTGAACTCGCAAGTGCCTCCTGGATAGTGCTAAATGAGTAACGGCTGTAGGCATTATGAGATCTCGTCACAAGAAAATCTCTGCTTTTGAGGCTTCTCGTTTTACTATTCTGCAGTGGAATACAGGTGGATTGTCAGGTTCAAAGACGAGTACAGCTATCCATGCAATCTCGAACAACCACCATTCTGAAACGCAAATAATAACGCAAATTAAGAAAGGTCTAAACATTTTAAGAAAGAAAAATAATCAAATTGTATTTTAATGGATACCTTCCCGTGTGGGTATCTATGGGAATGAGGAGGTGGACCTATTGGCAAAAAGGGGAAACCAGGAAATAAGCAATCAAAATCTAATTCCTCCATATTCCTTAAAAAAGTATGTACGCTAAAACATTAAAAACTCTTGCAGATACTATTTAAATGCTATATGTAAAGATAAAAAAGGGCAACACATCCAAAACACCTGGAAAACCTACAACTTAAGACCAAGAAAATAAGCAGTTACCTATTTAAGATTAATTTCAGGCCCCGATTGCCTCGGAGAGCACCTAAATAGGGTAGGTATCTCGACACCAACATATTTCCAATCTGTAAATCAGGAATAATAAGCTCCGACCATCTCCTGGATTGTAAGGGAATAGACAGAGTTGCTCAGGAACAAAGATATTACCTTAAACTGTACTGGGAGGCAAGGTACTGGACTGATTGTGGATGCTTGCCTTCTCTTCGCCCCTCGATCCTTGAGACTGTTTTGTTACAATTTTACTATTCTCTCATTGTTCTTTGATGTTAGAGATCTCTGTATGGATTAAATTTCTAAATAAAGCCATAGTAAAAAAATAATTGGCTGAAATAATCGAGAGAGTGAGAGTGAAAAATTAATCTTTTAAACTAAACTACTTCCGAGACAGAAACAGCCGACAACAGCTACTGTAGCTTTATCCGGATATAACTTGGAGTACAATGGCTTAAATTCAGGATAATATTTCTTTTTTTTTTATTAGTTCCAAATTGAAATTGCGTAATTTTTTTTATTTTCTCCTTGAGTTGTTTTAATCTACCCTTTTATCCCAAAGTGAGACTTCATATTATTAGTTTCTCTCTAACAGAAAGTTTTATGCATTTCTTGATTAAATAAAAAAAAAATCTGTTCAAGCTCTTAAAACGTGATGTGTGAGTTTGGTACGGCTATGCAATATTTAAAACAATACAAATTACAAATGAATAGTTCAATCTGCATAAATTATTTTCTCATGTTTCGATATTTATATGTTACATTAAGATTAACTTTTCATTATATCTATTCGTATGATGATGATTTCAGCGTGAATGGGTTGTCTAAATAGTCTGAAAATTATTGAAGTATGATGTAAAAAATGTAGACTGAGAATAGCAATATCGTTGTCTATTTTAAGAAAATGAATTCGATTAGAATACTTACGAAGGTGGTCCAAAAGGCATGCGTGTTAAGGAATAGTAAATGTAAAGGAGTAACTCATTACATTCGAAGTATTACCCATACATCGTTTAACCTTTTTCTGAGAAGTGCAAAAGTATGACGCACCCGAAAAAGCCGCCATAACTTTTCCGGCCGATGAAACTGCTCACCTTCTTTGGAGCAGATTCACCGAAAGCAACACATTTTTTGGATTAATGCTTGGTTTCCGGTGTGTATGCGTATAATGATGAATCCAGATCTCACGGTGGTGATGACTCGACGCAAAACAACGACGACAGTTCAACGCGGCTCCCATGAATAACTCATGAATCAATATCAAATTTGTTTCGGCCCCATTGAACCAATAGAAGTACACAATGGAAAAATCAACTTACCTTAGCAACACCATCGGTCGTCAAAAACAGGCACTTTTTGAATTACTATCATGCATGTAATAAAACAATTCAAGTTATTTGCTTTGAGAAATTTTTTAAATATATTGAATGCTATAAACAATTTAGAAAGCTTTTATCATTTACCTTCACAATAATAACGGTAAAAAAATCTTACTTTCTTTTGGAAGATTATGTAATGAGAAAATATACTAAACGTACCGGTGTTGGATGACATTATTAATGTGATTTTACTGTATTTCGGTTTCGTATAACTTAAGTATGAAATGATATCAAAATATAATAAGAATTGCACTTCGTGATGAATAATACTATTGTCGTAGCGAACAAGATTTTACTATAAATAATAACAATACTGTAATTTAGTACGTTTAGTGATATTATAAAAGGAAAAAGAGTTACATGAATAGGTTAAATAGGCTCTTTCATAATAATAATTCAAAAAATAACTTATCTTCTCAATGATAATAATAAACAGAACAAAATTGGCGTTCTTTGAATTTTGATTCACGAAGGATGTCTAAGCATAAAGAGAAAATGTAATAAATGCGAGGGTGTTTTTTTTTTTTTTTTTTTTTTTTTTTTAATTATAAATTTAAAATTTTATAAATGGGTTGGGTTTTTTTTTTTTTTTTTTTTTTGTAGTTGGTTTATAATTATTTAGTGTATCATATGTTACATTATAAGTTAAAGAAAGAGATAATTATATATAAGAATCGGTTCAAAAAGTTCATGTCTGCTTTTTTACCAGGTTATTTAGCTTCATAGTTATAAATTTGAAGAGCCTCTAAAGTAAAATAGAGAGATTTCCTTGGGTAAAAGAATAAAAATGAAACCTTTTATGGGATAAATTATACCGTCTAAGACAAAGCTACTTTTCATAATTTTTTTTAATTCGGAATTATTCTTTGAAAATGTAACATTGGAAATACTCTAATAAAACTCTAATATTAATTGTTCCAGAATAATCCATTATTCATCTAACAATGATTTGTACTGAACTAAAAATAAATAATTTAAACTCCGATTTCAACTGCCACACTTTATTCTATACAAGAATGAAATATAAAGCCAACTAAAACAAACAATCTTCAAACTAAATAAAGCTTTTTCATACGCATACGTAAACACAAAATAAAAGAACGTAAGGTTTGAAAGACTAAATTTTAAAAAAAAAAGATTCTAAATAACTCTATCCAAATTACGTTTACACTGAATTGATTGTCATTTGCGTTAAAGTAGCCACAATCTATCGTGGACTAAAAACAAGAAAATGCATGTCAGGTTATTAATTGAAATATTTGAACTTAATTTTACAGAACAAAAATTAAATCTCTTCGGGAAATTTCTTCACCTATGTTAAGTTCCTTTTTAAAAGTTTTCGATATTATACTCCGAAACGGAAACTAACATAAACATCTTGAAAAGTACGAGTTAAAAGTTTAGTAAAATTTTAAGTTAATCAATCTATACATTGAACCTATTAAATGAAGGCCACGTGCTACAGTTTAAGTTTTTATCTTTAATTAAAAAAAAAATTAATTACTATTTTTGAACTGAAGCACTGCATTTTCCCCCTGCAACTCTTCTTTTCATGGAAAGAAAACTGTGTCTAAGTCAGACTTTTTTTCAAAGCTCTTTTTTGATAGTGTTTTCACAACACTCCTCATGTGACGTTGGGCTATTCGGGATTTTATCATCACTTACCTCGGAGACATTTTGGTAATTTGAATTGCATAAAATTATAATACAATTTTTTCCCAAACAAAATGAAGCATAATTGGTTAGATAAATTAGATCAAGATAAGAAATGTAGTGAATTGAATTGTAGATAGTGATATTTAAGAGAAATAGAATTGGAAAAAAAGAAGAGGCAGAGGTAGAGGATAGAGACAGGCTGATATATATTTGTAAATTGGATTGAATCATTGTAATTAATCTATTGGATTGAAGTGACTCCTGGAAAAAGTGCTAAGAGAAGTCATCGAGAAGTGATTAAATAAGAATGAGTGATTTGGTAAGCTAAGATTTTATTATTAGATTATGAATTAGAATTGACTGAGTTAAGAGGGATTCGAGAAAGAGCGTCCGTACATGATCTTTTAGAATTGATAAATTGTTTTGTCCTCTGCTCTAACGAACCTTAATTACCTTTTTAGACTGAAAGTTGGCGGTAGAATTAAATAATGAAGAAAGCACATCACAAATATCAACAGTCACAACTAAAGAAACGCACAGAAAAATCTTAATATAAGGGCCAAATTAAAAAAATATTTTTAGTAAAACGGCACTGTATCCAAATATGTTCAGATATGACTATAAAAACTAGCTAAGGGATTTATCCATTCTTTTTAAACTTAAACACAATTTGTCCCGAAACATAATATAAAAGGGGGGAAAGGAACTGCTCTTTAATGGTAATTACTCTAATTTATGTTTCAGTGAAAAAATATTCCAGTGAAAAAATAATTCAAACCAAATGAAGCTACTTTTCTCAGTTTCTTTCCTATTCAAATTTTTATACACTCGCACAGACAGAGGAAAGAGAAAGGATATGAAAAGAATCAAAATGAAATAGAAGGAACCGTTGAACTACACCGCGTTGAAGAGAGCAAAATCACATTTTCCTTCTCATTAAATAGAGTGCTTCTCCGTCGAATCTATCTGTCTCCACTCCAAAAACGTCTTCCTCATCATTCCTCTTCCCTCCCCAAAATATAGCACCTCATTTCATCGTCTTCTTTTTCACGATACCTTAGTATGCGGAGGGTGGAGTGAAAAAAGGTCGACATAAAACGATGAAATATTTCTTGTGGATGGGCTTGTTGCTTAAGGCAGTTATTTCTTGGAGGGGATTCTTTGATAGCTTGTTTTGTGTTAAAGGATGAGTTATGGAGATTTAGCTCCTACCGTATTTTTCCTTGTAATTTGCGACGAGGTTTGTCGCGAGGTGGGTAGTTATTTTACGTGTATTGCCTCGGGTTATTTAGTAGCTAGATAAATAAAAGGATCCTGGGAGTTTTTTTCGCCAACCAAACGTTTTCAGAAACGACATTTCAAAACAAAAGAAGTCGAAAATAATAATATAAATATTTTCTCTCTGCGTGAATTGAGAAATTGATTTCTAATTAAATTAATTTAAATCAATGCATTGCTCAGTAAAAAGAATCCTTTAATTTTTCACCATAATCAAATTTCGTGATTCGAAGTAGAAGGGACCAGAAAAAAATTTGCATTATCCAAAAATTCGAATTATGCATGTTTTCCTAAGGAATTGAAGTAATCAAGAATTAATTCCGCGATCCAAGATTTAACACGCAAGGGTAATAAAAAATACACATATAAAATGCATTTATTTAGGTTTTATAATTAAATCAATTATTTTTACTATATGCCTGAACAACTTACAATACAGAGTGAGGCAAAATGGTGTTAACATTAAAATGATGTTCAATCATTTTAAATTACAAGGC
The DNA here is from genome assembly GCA_019974015.1 of Nephila pilipes. Lineage (NCBI taxonomy): Eukaryota > Metazoa > Arthropoda > Arachnida > Araneae > Nephilidae > Nephila > Nephila pilipes. The sequence goes on from BMAW01118563.1 coordinate 248,243, forward strand.
AGTTAAAGACAGGAATTTGGTTACAGGGTTTCAATTTGGTATCCATGCTTCTCAATGCACTTATGAAATCTGTCCATTGTAGTTTGTAAGGCCCTCTCGGTCATTTGGGTACGAATTCCAGCGATGACATGCGTGATACGGTGTTTCAGGTCATCCAATTCACGAGGTTTGGTGGCGTAACCCTATCCTTGACCATGCCCCACAGCCAAACAACATATAGTTTCAGATCAGGTGAACGTGCTGGCCTTGGGAGAGGACCACATCTATCAATTCAGGGTCTACCGAACGTGTCGTTGTAGTAGGGGAGTCGTCTTGTTGAAAGTACCCTTTTTGGAAAATGGTAAGTGTTACGTTCTCTTCCATAAACTTGATGAGTATGACAAAGTAATATTCTATCCCCAGACAGTTTTTTCTTCAAAAACGAAGGGTCCAATCACTATAACTTTGTTCACGGCACATCAAACGATCACCTTGGGGGAATATCTCATGTACTCTCAAATAATTTGTGCAATCCTCACACGTGCTTGCTTGTCCGCGTTTGTAGGCTGCATATTCTGTTAGTGGTATGATTTCATTCCTAATTCATGATGCAAAATTCTAAACAGTGACCTTTGCGAAATTTTAGTTCTAGGTAAAGTCGGCGCTTGAAATTTGTTAGACTGGCTACCATCGCTTCCTGGACGATGATGATTTTATCTTCAGTTCGGACAGATCTCTTACTATCGCTGTTCCCCTTGAAACCGTCTTGAATGGAACCGTCCGGAAAAACTTCTTGTGATCCACTAATTGTCAGGCGTGATGGTGCATCCTGTCCGGTCTAGAGCCCAATACGATGCTTAAAGCTTAAAAGACCACCTCCATCCAGGCAGCTGTCTTCCTTCGTTCCTCGATGAAATATCGGGACGCTATGTTTTAATCTGCGAAAAAATATTTAGTCTCCCTCACAGTGTTAGCATCTTTTTGCTTCACCCTGTATTTTAACAAAAATCATGTATGTACTTACCTCTTTGAATACAATCTTTGAGTCTTTGCAAATGATTCCAGTATATCAGGTAATGAAAGAATAGAATCTTCGAGATAAGACTGACTTTCAAGAAAGACTGATTTTTTTATTATATTCTGGGAATTCCTCAAAGGGAATGCAACATTCGAATGTCCCTCACTTCTCTTACCCTTAGTAACACCGTTAGAACAATAATGCACATCTGGAAAGTTTCATGAATTATTTTTACCGTAATGGTCTAAGAGGAACCACACGAAGAAGTCATATTATCCAAAACAACTTTCGAATTATTAACCATTTTTTTCCACAGTTTTAATTCAGAATTCTAAGAACCGAGCAAAACATTCGGATTATCCAAAATTTCGAATTATAAAAGTTCAAATTATAGCGATTTGTCTGAACAAAGGAATCTCTAAAAGTACTATTTTTCTTCTGAATCTGGAAAGAAGTTTTAAATTAAGAAGGGTCTTTTATTGTTCTGTTCATAGGCAAATTTATTCTTGGAAACAATGTAACATCTCTAGAAAATCCTCTCTCCCCCACTCAGATTAAAAAGATTAAGTTTAAAAAGAATTTTCAATCCATTACAAGGATAATTTTATTCTTACGCACTCAATCGTATAAAATAGAAGAAAAAAATCAACATTTAAAAAAGAAAACTAATGAAGTCTGATTTTTAATTTCGTATATCAACTGTGTAGTTCACGTATATCGATTTAACAGCTAAGTTAGATTTACATAAGTCGGTTTTGAGATCTAAAGTCTCTTTATAGTTTTTTTTTCTTAGATCATATCATAAGAGTTTCAGCTTGAAAACAAAAGTAAATATTAACTCAAAGCCAACACAAAATTTAATTACGTAACAGAACGCTGTAAAATATGTAGAAATCTCGATGGAATAATGCGCCTCTACCTAGTTATGATCAAAAAATAAATTCTCGTTTTCTGATTGCAAGGGGAAATGGCGACTATTCTTCTTTGAGAAATAATGCAATTTCTAACATCAAATTCTCCCTTTCGATTGCGTCAAAGAACGTCATACAGCATTAAATAAGAATAAATAGTAGATACAATACCTATGCTAATTTTTGCGTCGTCAACTTATAGAAATGATTTTAAGCTCAATGGAGGAAATGAATATAGCTGAACAGAATAAAATCACTTATAAAATAAAAATCTAAAAATAAAGCCAGCCTCACAAAGTTATCGCTGAAAATCAGTATATTTTCGAAAAAAAAGCAATCCATTAAGAACATAAGTTGTTTATGAAATAAGAGTAAACAGGTGTTTTTATCAAAGGAAATTCAAATTTTTTAACCCTTAAACTACCAATGGGATGCACGTGTCCCATGAAAAAGAATAGTGATTTCAAAGGGACAAAAATTAATCTGGATCTCACACTATATGGTCTCTCAGATTCAGAACTCAACTCACGATGTTTAGTTGAAAACTGTCCATAGATCCAAAGACTACCCAATGCAACCCCACTGAAACTGCCCCCGTTTTCAAATGCGACTAAGCTCTACAAATACTATCTAACGTACAGGCAATAGAAAATTAAACTTCTGATTAAAAATAATAATGGTAATTTAAGAGTTAAAGTCGAAAGATGACTTATTTTCGATTGGAGACATTTTGCCATCTTGTAGTAAATACGACATCAAGATATTTTTTTTGTCCTAAAAGTTTAACTCGCCACGTTCGTATCGATCAATTTTTTTTGCCTATCCCCCCTAATTGAAGAATCCAAACATGTAGTGAAAGAAACTATCTTTATTAATATCGATCATATTTTAATGTTACCATTTACTGTTGCCATTTCTCTGTAGAACTCAAAAGCTCGGTAGTAAAAAAAAGGTGAGTAAAGTAAAGTAAAAATAACGGTGAATCCCATCGCCATTTTGACTCATAGTCAGTTGGAGAATTCAACATTCGAGGTAACCTTTCCTTTGCAGAATGAATCTGCAAACCCTGATAGATATAGTAGTGCAAGCTACTAGATATGATGTTTGACTATTCGAAATCCCTTAGACAAGAAGTTACGTTATTTAAAAGATCTAAAGGAGATATATAAAGTCTAAAGAAATTCTTATGACGCACTACCGTTGTCTGATGCGGTAAAATTGGGACCTTAGGTATAACTCTTATTATGTTCCTGTATTATAACAAATAGTTTTAATTAGCATTTGCGATATTTGATTTTCTGTTAATGTACTGTTAATTTAATAGAAACAATAATTAGAATAGTCAATAATTATAACTTTAATTGAATAATTTCTCTTAATAATAATTTAATTTTCTATTTTATCACATTCTCTAATTCAAAAGTAAAGAGTTCATTCCTTTTTCCTTATTCAATTCCAAATTATCCTTTTATTTATAAGATCCCGCCCTCATAAAATTTGTTTAATCCGCTTTCCCATGGTTGTAAACATGTCAGATATAATCCCTATTAGACTCTCTGTCTATAGTTGTAATTCCCTAGAATCCCTAATCCTGTGCCACGTGTTCCATTACGTCTATTGGGAAAAAATTCCTGCATAAAACCTTTTGCGCAGTGGAAACGCTCGCTTATTCTCACTTCTCTTATGCTCTTCTGACCTCTACTTTATTGTTCATCTGTAATCTTCGTATGGTTTTTCACTTCGGCCTTGGTGGTCAAAGCCGGGATAAGTACATCAGAACGTAACGTTCTCTCTCTGCTACAATCAATAAATAATCTTATTATGAAAAAAGGACTGTTCATCTAGGCCATACATTCGAAATGTTTTATTAATGTTAGAACAAACGTTTAATCTCTCTCTCTCTCGCTCTCTCGCTCTCGCTCTCTCACACACACGGTCATAAGGACTAATATATCATCAGAATCAATTACGAAGGAAAGTCATTGCCTGAAATATTCAGGGTTACTGCGCAATAAACTTAACTAGGCATTGAAATACTCGCGTGGAGTTAATCGCTTCATCTTTTCCTTTCTTACAAGTCATGAAGACGACAAAGGATAGAGAAACAAGCATATTGAAAAAGAGGGATGTACTTTTAAGAATAAAAAAAACCATATGAAAGTTTTTGTTTTAGGACTTGCGAGTTCAATTTCATTACAGAGACTTAGCTTGACAATGGATTTTGTAACTGTTAGCAACTATCGATTGACTGATTTAATTGACGTCGCTTTTAGAAGCAACAGACCTAGTGATTTTCAACCTCGGTCACGTGAAGTGCATGGCACTCTCCTATCTTTCACACCCTCCCAATGTGAGGACCTAGAGATTTTTAACATACATCAACCCCGACGGGTCTTTCACGGAATAAACCCACGATTCGACTGAAACAACGCCAGCCATAAGTTTCCTGCCATTTACCGTAGCCTATCAAATTGATATGCTAAAGAGAAAGCAAAAGGGAAAATTGGCTATAGTGTGAAAAAGTTAGGCTTATTAAAGTATAATTCTCTGACAAAAATTAATAATAATAATAAATATGCTTTCAATTAACGATTTTCAAACAAGTAACATTGAAAAGAAAAATGCAATCTTCATAATGGTCTTGAAATTAAATTACAATTTTGTAATTGCTTAAATGACAAAACAACACCGAAGCAAATACACTGGTTCCCAGAACTTAAGCAACCAATGGAAAAATTGAGATAAATAGGGGGAAAAGTTGTTCAAAATTCTTGAAATCTGAGTTTATTTCATAACAAAAGTAAGCTGCATCAATTAGCAATATGCAAAAAAATGGTACCTCCATCACTTTACGTAAGTGCGATATAACTTAAATTAGCTGTTTAGGAAAGAGCCGCTATTTAATCAACGGTGGTGTATTAAGCTATTCCGAGATATCCAAAGTGTAAAAATGAGTTTGTGGTGACATTTACTTGCAGAATTGCGTAATAGAGCCAGACGCCGAAAAGTCAACAGCTCCGCGGTGAGCTTTTGTGGAACCAGTTTCTAATTACTGGTTCAACTCCTCGAAAATCTAACTGAAGGTAGCCCAGGTGTTACCACTGATTCATAAGATCGATATTGAGACTAGTCCACGTGGCAATAGGATTGCAACTCCATCTAACTTTAGATTCTTGCTTATTTCTCTTACTGTCAGGTCAATACCAGCCACGACAGTACACAGATGGCTGCAAAAAGGAGGTTTGTTTGCTGGGCCATTGGCTCACAATAGGTGTTCGCAAAGAGTATAAAAGGGGCTCACGAAAATAATATTGCAATGGCGGAATTTTTAAGCGTTAACGTGTAAAACATAAAGAGATAATAAATGTACATACATATATTTACTGTACTGTTAATAATTCTAAAATAAAAATTAAAATTAATGAAAGCGTTCTTTAATAAGACGAATATTGAGAAACCAGTTATAGCACCACGAGAACTGTTGCGGTGTAAGCTGACAAAAACGGAGATGAGACGGGTTGTCTCCTGCAATGATTTTTCTCGACCTTGACAGTCTATCCATTAAGTGGCGCTTGTTCTTTATTGGATAGCGAAGCAGAAAGCAAGATCATTCTCTTGATATAGAAATTTTTCTCAACTGGTGTTAATAGACGTTCGTACAGACTGTTGTAAACTCCGTGTGATTTAGTTCAGGATTAGTAGCATGCATGCTATGGTAGCTTTGATTAGCCCGCGTAAACAATTTTTAACATCTCTTCGTAATTTTATTACGGACCGATGGTTAAAAATGGCTTTTTTGTCAAATATAACAAAAGCTGGACAAGTAGTCAATTGTTCATTCTCCAATTTAAGCACCTGAATCCGAACTATCATCAGGGTGGAGGGGGGGTACCTGAGTAAAAACAAACAAAAAGTTGTTGAACATGATAAGATGAAAGGAAAGAGCGACTGTTTATAAGAATGTTTTTATTTTACTGGAGAAGAGTCATAACCTTAACCGCTTTGTGTAATCTGCAACAGAGCTGTTGCCAATAGCAGTTTAAAACCATCAATCCTTTGAACACATCTTGAAACAAAATTCTTACACACAAGGATAAACATGTCGCGCACTTGAAAAGAAAATTAGTAGATAATTCAAAATGCTGTGTCTCTTCTTTCCTGTCAGCTTCAAACGAAAATAGTAAAATGGTCTTTGGGCCTTCATTTCGAGTAAGTTATAGAAATGGAAGATCTGGACAGTTAGATACAATGGTAGAAAATTTAATTAAAACTTGTGCGAAAGAAACCGCTTAGTGTATGCTAGGAGAACAGGCAGCAAAGGAATTTGACCTTGTTCTTTTATCTAACAGTACAGAGTCGCATAGAATTAATGATTTGGCAAATAACGTGGAGAGTGAACTTTTGAATTATTTTGCGATTCAATTAAATGAAATAAAATTGAATTGTTTTGTAATTCAGCTTGATGAGTCGGCCGATATAACAAATCTTTAATATTTTTATTTTCCAGAATTCCAATCAAGAAGATTTACTATTTATAAAATCTTTAAAAACCTATACAACTGGAGAAGCAATTTTCTGGATGGTCAATGGCTATTTTGAAAAAAAAAAAAAAAAGGAAATAAACTGGTCTTATCATGTGTGTGTTCACACATGGTACAAAATCAATGTCAGGAAAATATTCTGGTCTTGTGGCGCGGGTAAAGAAGTTTTACGAGAAAATTGATTGGATTCATAGCTGTATTCATTGACAAGCATTGGTATATGAGCGTGTTCCTGAAAAGTTATCTGATGCTTTAAGTTATGCTGTAAGAATTGGAAATTTCATAAAATCGCACTCTACAAACTGCCGCCCATTCCATGCGCTTCGTAAGGACTTTGAAAGCGCCCCTTCACATTTCTTTACAACATCAAACAGAAGTTAGATAGCACGTTTGAATTGAACAAGTAGTCATATAAATAGGACTGAAAATCAGAGGAGGTCTGATCTGTTAACTGATGAGTCCCGTTTTGTTTTATAGATTGATTCTCGAAGTGTTTTCAGAGATATTAAGAAAAAAGTTAGAAAAGTTGATTCTCCGTGTATCTTCCGCTTAACATATAGGAAAGAACACCTTTGCAGGAGGTAGTGTACTTGTTTGGAGAGATATACCTTTAGGTGGACACACAGACCACAGTATCTGTTACCACTCGATGCTTAAAGGTTTATTGACGACATATTGAATCTTATTATTTGTCCGTACGTTGGGATAATTGGTTATACATTTGTTTAGCAATCAGATAGTGTCTGTCCTCACACTAATCACCTCGAGCACCAATTTCTTGAAGAAGAAACTGTAGTTTAAATCGACTGGCTAGCACACTTCCCTGACCTGAATCTCTTTGAGCATGAGTGGGATGCTCTCTGGAGCGTATTGTCGACTTTCAATTTCCTCTCCAAACCCTACACAGGTTTAGAATTCTTTTATGTGATCAATAATTACTGGCACCAGGGGAACCCATTGGTAATATCATAAGCAGCATGAGACATCTCTGTCAAGCCTATATTGCTATTCAAGGTAATCAAACTCTCAACAGAGAAATTTCTTTGCTTTTAATTTAAATATCTGAATTTGGGACAATTTTATAATTTTGTTGGATATCACCAAGTGAAAATATTATGTATAGCAATTTCTTGTGTTTTTAGAAGTTACACATGGTGTAATAAATATTATCTTTGCCTAGTGTTCATGGTAGAGGACTCGTGGCAGGCGGTTTTCGTCCAGTGGTGAGTTAGAGCCTTGATATCACTAAAGACCCACCGTGTAGCCGGGGCTAATGCACGTTAAATCTTTCGAGGCTCAAAGTCCTCCCATTGGCGTGGTGAGGATAGAAGAGGAGGTGCCAGCTCAGGTCTCGTCCTCGTCACTTGACCGAGGTCCAAATTACGAAGTTCGTCGCCAATAACCCTCATGTGGCTTCTAGTGCGACGTTAATAAAACCAACCAACAACATTCGTCCAGTAGCGAAGGCAGCTGATCAGGTATTTCGCATTTCACTTTCCTAATTTTCACACTACACTATGTGAGCAATTAAGAGTGGTAGCGGTAGTCATGGAGTCAGTCGCAAACAATATTCGGCTTTATTTCAATTGAGTCGAGGGTTCGATTTCTAATTCCATTAAACACCCGTCTTGTAATGGTGCTGACGAACGTTCAATCTGTCGAGATTCTAATTTCTTATATTAACATAGTGTTGAAGTTCGATAAGTAGGGTGCCATATCAGATGTCATCCTCGGCACCTAATATGGTAAAAAGATTTCTATGCCCGTTTTCCAATAATTTTCGCGTTCTTCTTAGTGTGACGCTAATAAACAATCCATGCATCAACCAGTGAGGACTTGTAAGCTCACTTCCATTTGAAATGAAGCAGTATATGTCCTACGATGGATTTTTATTAGAATCAAAACTCAAGCATGTGATTCGATTTGAACATTTAGAAGCCGTGATTATGTCCAATCATTGCCGCATGTAATTTGTTTGCTTGTTTGTATTAACGTCGCATTAGGAGCAACACGGGCTATTGGCAATGCACCTCATAATTGTAATTTTGAACCCCGGTCAAGTGACGAGGACGACACCTGAGCTGACACTCCCTCTCCCAACTTCTACACCTCACCTCTGGTTCCGCATCTGCATACAAAGCAGAAACAAGTTATTAATAATCTACTAAAACATAATTAAAAAATTTTTTTCACATATTTACTTTTGATTGTAAATTATAGATTCTGTATAAATTTTGCGATTATACATATTTTTTAAAAAATTATCTGCAAATTAGAGTTATGTTTCCACAAACATTAGCTATAACTACGATTTAACTAGGTATATAATTGGAATGTAAATGTTGTAATTTACTAATAGATATTTATGATCAACTGAAGTTGTGTGACAATCATGAAATACTGAATCATTAGCAAATCCAAAATAAATTAAAATACATCATTTAAAATGAACAAAAAATTCTCTCAAATGTTCAGAATTATTTAAAAGAAGAACACTCTTGATAGTTTAAATGTAGCCCCGAAGTGGTTTGATGGTCATATATACCAGAAATATCTATACATCTAAAAGCGTATATGAGGACTACTCAAAAAGTGGTTATTGTTGTTACATATGACTGAAAAAGAGCTCAATCCATAAACATCTGGCCACTCGTACAAACATCAAAAATGAATCACAAATATACTTAAAGTACAGATCGAAAAATCATAATTTAAAAGACAAAATTCATAGATAGAATATCTATAAAATCATTGTTAAAAAGAATAAAATCAAAAATTAAAACATCTATCAAAACTCTAAAAAGTCCTAAAGGGGGAGAGTCCTAATTCAAATGTTCAGGACATGCGATCTCAGGCGCTCCAGTAAAGTAGGCAAACATCTCCTCTAAGTTTTAATATGGGGTGAAGGCCCAGACAAACGAGTAAGTGTTCTATTCATTGTATCTATTTTGCAGATAGGACATAAACTATTGGTCAATATGCCTATTCTCTTTAGAAGTTCTGCTAGGTAGTCATGTCTAGTTTTTAATTTAAAAGTGGCCACCACCTCTTTGCGTGGTCTATGACTGAATTCTTTCCAGTCAAAAAATACCCTTATCAGGAATGGGATAACTTCCTATAGTATAGCCCATTAGTTCCTTTTCCTTTCTCAAGAACTCCGTGAGTATTATGCTCTTCGCATCCCAGAAAATCGTCTCACCCAAATTTTTCCGATTGATATGACCGGCTGTGCTTTCAAAGAAGGTGATTCACCAGAAGCGACACAGTGTTTTAATTATTGTGTGGCTTCTGGTGTTTGACGGACAGTGACAACAAGACAAAAAGTGACGATGATAACTTGACGTGGCTTCAATCCAAACTAACCTATGAATCAGTAATAATTTGGTTGTAGCCGTTCAAAAAAAACAGCGTACAGTGGTAACGCCAACTTACTTCAACAACGTACCATATCATCAAAAATACGTACTTTGGAACCACCCTCACAGATATTTATACCATTCTATTAATAAGACACGAAAAAATCATAAGTGTTTGTACTTAAAAGATCCATAGAAAGGAGCAGACTTTTTTATAGGTTTTCTATCAAAACTCCGCATTATTATAAGAACTTACACAAGTGTAAAATATTTATTCTGTACTCTATGAATAATTTATATCTGTAAGCTTATGAAAAATAGGCTGTCTGAAGATGTGACAATTCACAGTTTGTCGTGATCCAATGCCGTTAATTTTCATTTCAGACATTTCATGGACTACTTCCAAGAAAATGTCTTCACGCTATTTGGTGCTTTTGTAATTCACAACATCTCAGGAATCATGAAAGTATAATCCACCAACATGCCATTTCTGGTATTAGAATAATCTATCTTTTCTCCACTTCAGAATCTTTGCGGCTATATTTTATTTCATTGAATGCAGCTCGGAAGTCGGAAAAAAATAGAGGTAAAATTGCGGGATTTAGATTACTTCGGAATATGGAAGTCATTTTTAAAATGGACGTTTCTAAAGCATGCATACATCATATATCGATTTTTTTATTTATTTATTAGCTCCGGAGGTAAAAATTTTTAAATGCTAAAAATAAAAATAAATAAATAAAATTTTAGAAGAAAAGATTTTCGAGTGCGAAATAACATGAAGAAACTGTTCATAAAAAGGCGGATTATCTAAAATATGTTTGTAGGTTTACTCAAGAAAAATGCTTAGTAAAATGGAAAAAATTATAGATTCTTCAAATATGCATTACATTAACAGGAACAAAATGTATACTTTTATTTTATAATTTAAAACTCGTTTCTATCTTTTTTTTTCAACCATCTATTTAATCATTAAACGTTGTATATAAGTATTTTCTATATTATTAAGTTTTTTTTTATCATACTTCAAATGAATTGTATACTATCCCTTATTATTATCTCTTTGAAAGAACTTAAATTGCTTTTATGTGACGGAAATACAGGGTTAGTCAAAATGATTCATTAGATTTCAAAATTCCACATTTTCAAAAATAGACGACACAAATTATAAGAAATACAATAAAAACAAAGGAAAACTGTGGAAGTCTTATATTACGAAAAATGGTTGGACTTCCGTGTGTTCTTCGTGAAACTGCTTCACGAAAGCTGTTTTATAAGCTTTCATGTGTTTGGATCGGTTGGAATGGACCAGATGACTTGATATCATGCAGCTTGCTACCTATGTCAATTGATATGATTCCATGCGATTTCTTCCTTAAGGGGTTTATGAAAGGTAAAATGAATGCGCCACCCTTTCCCACAAATTTATGTGAAGTTAAACAATGGATTTCTGCTGCTGTAGAATAAATTACCACTGACACTTTACAACGTGTTTGGTAGAAATTTACATATCGAATAGACATTATACGTGCAACGAAAGGAAGTTATATTGAACACTTGTAATAAAAACTTTCATATTTTCCCTTTGGATTTATGAATTACCTATCAATCTGTGTCGTTTATTTATGAAAATATAGTATTTTGAAATCGGATTATTCATTTTTAATAACTCAGTGTTTGTATAAAGGTTCTGAATTTAAATAAAAGCCATTATTATTTAAAATTAAGTCTCGTTTGCATTTCTAAAAGTCAAAACGTTTAAACTAATTCTCTAAACATTCTACAAATAAGATTTGTGGGCACTTAATAGTTACAATACTCTCAAAACCATATTAAAAATAATGTTAAATATATTGTATGCACACTAAATGTACTAACAATTTTGTTATTTACATATTAATATTTACTCGGTATGGTTTTGAAATAAGTACCCATCAAAATGGTACAATAGAGTGATGTGTGAGTGTATTTTTTGAATTATTGAAAATACTCTGCTTTTTATTGGATAACTTATAACATAGAACACAGATTTTATTTATTTTTAATGTTATTAATGCATAAGGATGGAGTCAAATAAATAACAATTTTGCATTCAAAATATTTAATTTTCAATCATCAGATACTTATATTTAGTGATGAAATGTAACAAATAAATATTTTAATATATCTCTATATCAGAGTATTGAAACCTTCATCGTTCTTTCAGCAAACAAGTCTAGATATTGGCAATGTAATTGCTCATCAAACAGTTATAAAAGTCAGGTAAATATTTTACGTGATTTAAAAATGATCATTTATTGCTTGAAAATGGAATTTTTTTCTTTCTGCTTTTGTTTCTATAGACAAACAAAATATTACACAAATATTTTGCATCCAATAAATTCCTTAAATCTTATTGTCAAACAATTTTTCTGTCACAGCCGAAAAAATTCTATAACTTTTAATCTTATATTCATATTTATTTCAACATCCTATTTCACTTTTCTCTGAAGCTTCAATTCAAATTTATTCTTGTGACCTAACCAACATTTTAATGAAAAGAAGGAAATAATATTTCCGAAGCCAGGATGAGCGATTATAGTTATTAAAACAAATTACCCGGGACTTTTTTGAAGAGCAAGTATTACCGAACATTAAAATGTCGTTTACATGAAAAGGTGGTGAGAGATATAAGCGACATCGTAAATTGGAAGGGGCTTTAAAAACGCCGAGTAAAAAGAGTTCACACGAAGTGATAAAACTGATCTTCTGAATAGCGAGGGAAGAATAAAAAATATTCTTGTTTAGAAGGAAGTAACTATGTATAGTTAAAGCTAAGTGATTGTTATTTTGTATTTAATAGCTCACTTAAGAGGGAGATTATTATTTGTTATTCAAGAGTTTTTCAACTCGTTGCGCTCTTCTCGTCCCTTGGAAGCCTCAGTTCGATCTGGATCTCTCTCTTTATTGTTTCTTTACTGTTGGAAAAATGAACTCTTTTGTAATTCTTTGTGGAAAAATGATATCCTTTTTTTTGTGTGGTCATATTGCTTGTTTTCAATGGATTAGGTTACCTAGAATTGTGTTATTTATGACAGATGTTTTAAATTTCATTAATTTTATGAAAACCTTTTCTTCAAATTTATCATACTCCTATTTTATTTAATTGATTTTATCGTTATTAGAAAGTTGTTTTCCTATTAAAAACACTAAAATATTATTTTGCACAAATTAAGGACAGAGATTTTATTCATTTATGAATATCGAATGGCTTAAAATTCATGCTCTGAATTTCTATCTAATTGCTTCATCTCGGAACTAGCACATTTACTTTAATGTGCTATGATGCATATATGTGAAAAAAAGAGCAGTAATAAAGATTAAGTATCAAAAACTAATTTAGTGTTTTCCCCGGATAAAATTATTTTTTCTATCTAAAATAAGAATGTAATACAATTTCTCATAATATATAGAATATTTAAAGTGAATTTCATAATGCATTCATATTGTTTTCTCCAAATGAAATAAAGTAGAATTATTTTAAAAGGTGGTTTGCTATTTTATTAAAATTATTTACAGATAAATTTTACTTTTAAAGGGATAAAAATTCTAATATTAGCACAGTAAGCGTACAATATTATCTAAAAGAAAAGTTTTTCTTGTCTAATAGGAGAATTTTGTCTTAAAAATCAATTAAACATAAAAGGAAAGTAATCTGCAAGGGATAGAAACTATAATTTAAATTTGCTTGAAAGTTTTTGTGAGTATACATACATAAACATAAAAAGAAAATTAATTAAATAAACGATAAATATAAGTAGAATGAATTATAATTATTATTCATATTTTGGAATAATAATTAGAATCTAAATCTTAATTTTCTAATTCTTTATAATGAGGGTTCTTGGTATAACGTTCTAAAATTAAAAAAGAAAATTTCGTTTCCTTACGCAGCAAACCCCGGTTTAGTTATCAATTTTAGAAAACGAATTAATAATTATAAGGTATATATACTTTCATTACTTTAGAAAAAAGGTCAATTAAGTTTTCTTAATAGCATTTATAGAACACTTAAATATTTTTCGACGTAAATTACAACTAAAATTTTCGGTAGATAAAAATATAATGCAATAAAAGAATGAAATTGGATAAGCTATTTAAATATGAATGTATTATTTTTAAATTTATGATTCCTAATCCTATATACCTTTTTGTTGGTTATTCTTAAAGTTTAATGAAAAAGGGCTAGTCTAACAGAAAAAAGGAAATCCCTTTAAACATTCAGTGCTTAGAAATTTTCTGAAAGAGATAAAAGCGGCAACTATTTAATTTTTATCAATAATAAAAAAAAAACATTAATCACTGCTTCAAAGTGAAAAAACTGCAAACGCCACAGAAACAATTTAAATTATTGTTATAACTATTTGAATTTTAATGAATTTAATATTATAATTTTAATGAATCATTGCATGTTAATTTTTTTATTCTTATTTTTGCTTTGCAGGCCTAAGAAATGGAAAAACAGTTTTATTATACTTAACTCATGAGCTAAGCATGATTTATTACATTTTGATAAAAGGAAAGAAAAAAGTTTCTATAATGTAAAATATGTTAAAATATTATAATGTAGGGGATATTATAGTATATAGCATTTAAAAACGTAATTTATTAAAAATCACGAGCATAATATCACTATACACACTAAAATAACAAATATTAAGATTATTTATTTTAGTTTTAATGTGAATAAAAATTCTATCATGAAAAGGAGTTAAATGAAGTATTTTATTGAATTTTTCAAAAAATAAATTTTTCCGAAATGTGTTAAAATGCATAAAAAATAAAATAAAATGTCACAATTTTAATTTCTTTCTGACTCGTTTAATGTAACACATTTTAATATATTATTGTGCAACACATATTATCTTATAGTATATTAATTATCTACAACTTCATCCTTATCCTGATTTTTCATCTTGAAGAATAATAAGAATTCTGTTCTAAACATTTGAAGTAGAACGAAACTGGTGATATTAATTTTTTTTTCACACTAAATCTGTTACTGCAGTATATAAACTAGGTCTCAAAGTAAAAAAGTGTTCCTTCTTCGAAGAAGTATTTTGAGTTTGTTGAGGGGGATAATAGTTATATGTATAGTTAATGTAACATTTTAAATACTCCAACTTAAGAAATAACGTAACCCTGAATTTAAAAAAATCAAAGAAATACGTTCAAAATACAATAGTTTAATACTAGATTTATTTTCCTTATTAACTCTCGTTTAAATGAAAGAGGGTTACATTAACGTATAGAACATATGCATATATATCATATTTCTGGAATTCTTATTGTTATAAATATTTTAAATTCAACTTTAAAATATATTAAACGCATTTATTTTTTCATAAGAAAGGAAAAAGATTTAGCTACCAAATTCAAACAAGAGTGAAACATCTCAAAAATTACGTTCATAAAAAAAGTTATACATAATAAAAACATTTTCTGATATCGTTTCGAAATATATATTCTTATATCAGATGTATAGTGACTCAGAAACAACAATTTTTACTTTGAGCATAATCATGGATTCATTACGTAACGACTTATTGACAAAACAATAAGACATTAGTAATTAATCATTTAAAAGAAACAAATAATAATGACTATTAGCATAATTAATTATACAAAATTATAAAAGGATATTTCTTTTTTTTTTAAAAAAAAAAGGAAATTTGTAAAACTAATAGTAAATTCTGACCTAATGCAATTTTTTAAATTATTTTACAAAATATACGTAAGCTTTATAAACATTTTCAATATAAATATTTCCTTGAAAGTCAAATTCTAAATTTCTTTTGCTTCCTTTCCCATCACATCTCTTGCAATTCATTTCTTCTCTCTCTCAAATAACTTAATTCAACAATAAATATATTCTAATTCCCTAGACAAACAGCATGCAAATCACATCATAATTAAAACCCAAACAAAGGGGAGGAGATGAGCGATCTAATCCCAAAATCACAGCCGAACTCTCTCTCTCAATCCCAGACACAAGACGGGTAAGAGTGGAGCAGCCCGGGGGTGTCTCTCACCAAACGATTCCCCCGCAGCAGAGGGGCTGCGCGGGAAACAGAATTGATCCACAGAAGGTCACCCCTTTTCGTTTGCCGTCCTGTGTGTCGGGCTTCACTGCCGAGCTCACTTCCAGATGGAAGCCCGGGAGAAGAAGACATGCGGTCAGGGGGTGAGTGATCTCACTTTTTTTCCTGTTTCCTCTCCACTCATCTTGTTTTAATTAGCGTCTGCGGGCATCGTTGCCTTGAAATGAAGAAGAATCTTTAACTGTGAGTTGGGTTAAAGAATTGATGAATGAGAGGGGGGTGAGAGTTGTGAGAGAAGCATGGGATTGTTCAGGTGTTGGAGGTTGTTTGAATAATCGTACATTCGATCTTTGTATTTTGAATGTTGCTGATGAGAATACCAATGCTTGTTTCAAAGAAAAGGGTTTTGATGTGTCAATGAATTATTGGGATTTTTACTAAAAGTACCGGGTGAGGAAGTTTATTACTGAAGGAAGTTGTACTAATACTGCAAATTTGTCACTTTTTTCAGTTTGGATAGTAAAATATCTAATTTTCAAAAATTTAATATGATTTATCTTTTCTGTTTAGCTTACATGTATGTAATTTTCAACAAACTCCTCTTTTTACTTTCATTTCGAGGAAAACACGATTTTTTTAAAATAGAATATGTGATTTCAAGCAATAAGAAATTGAGTCCTCTTTCACCAAAAAAAAAAAAATGGCAATTTGTTTTTCTATGAAAACTTAAAAGTTTTGTAGAAAAAAAATTGATTCGTTTTTTAAAGAAACAAATTTTTTCTAGTTGAATCCATGTGAATGATTCACTTCGAATTCATCTAAAATTATTTAAATTTTAAATTCAACAACAAAGAATAAGTTAACTCATATCGAACTCTAACGTTTCCACATATTGCTATACAAAAGTAAGATTTAGCCAATAGGCTAATAGTACCCGTAAATCAAATTTTTCAGATGACAAACACCAAACATCACTTCTGGAATGCAGTATAAAATAGTCTAAGGATTATGTTTTTCTGCTATGTTCATATGTCCAGATAAATGAAGTTTATTTACACACACATTTACATGTACGAAATTTAAGCTATAAGCAACATTAAACATTTACTGTAACAGAAAAAGAAAAAGTACAGACCTCAGACAAATAATAATGAATCTAATTGTTCAAAAAATACATTTCCATTGTTACTGCATTTAACATATTTCATAATTAATTTAACATATTTTATAATTATTAACGAGATTTCATAATTTAAATTATGATGGTGGGAAATAGAATTTTGATTTACTTGTAATTTATTAATTTTTGAATTACCTAAATATGAATCATTTGAATTTTGAAATTTAATTTAATTTCTATTAATAACAATTACAGCAATTTATTTGCTAAATGTATAGTTCTTTTCTTTAAAAAATAAAAATCGCATAAATAAAGCGATGGAGAAGAAATAATAAAGCATATACTGATTATGGTTAATGTAAATAACACTTTTATATTTCTTAAATAGTTTATTTAAAGGAAAGCAAATGACAATATAAAAATAAAATGAATACGCCTAAATAACTAAAAATTTAAAAATGTACATAACCTATTTTCTCAATTATTTAAATATAGCTACAAAATTATGACTAAGAGTGATAGCATGCAAAATAGATCGGGAAATTTTTGTTTTAAGCTGACAAAGGCAATTTTTTTTGTAGAAGTGCTCTTAAAACAATTTGCAGGAATTGATTGGAATTTATTATAAAGAGAGAAAAGTGAAAGTTGATATATATATCTTTGAATTCAAATGATAACTTATCATTAATAATGTATATTTAAGCTTATTAAAGGCACATATACAATATTCGCAACAAATTTCAATGTTCATATCAAACTATATTACACAACATGCAATTTTTTTCTGTCTGTCATTCGTATTCTTTGAAAGGGAAATAGTAGATAAATATCGAACTCCGTAGTGACATTTATTAACCGCATGAACTATTTATTGCATCTGAAAAAAAAAGGAGACAAAGGTTTTGCTGGAACAGGAAATGAACGCTGAACGCATCCCAACAAGAGCCGAAATTGAAGAATATATTGACCTTCGTTCTCCTTTTTCGCTTTACTTCACTCACCGTAATTCTACGGCAAACCGCTTTGTGTTATTTAAATTTATAAACCATTTAAACAGAAAATGACTAATTTAATGTTATATTCAACTATATCTATATATAAATGCATTACAAAATTTTCTAAAATGCATAAATATGTAATTTAATTCACGTTTTAAATATTTTTTGTCAAAAAGAAATTGCAATTTTATTATTTATTTGTAATAAAAAAGAAATGGTTTGCACAAATTCAAGAAAACGATTTTCAGATTTTCAGTATTTTGATTATTTAAACAAGTACATAAAATTTCAATAAGTTTTATGAATTACATAAAATTATAATAATTAATTTCCCAATACATAAAATTTATTATAGTTTTATGAAATACCGTTTATAAATTTTATGAGACAAATTCCAAAATATTTTCCAAGATTTTAAAGTCATGACATATTTTAAAAACAATTAATTTTCCTGTTTTCTGTAGCATTTCATTGACAATAATAAAATCAATCTAAAGCTTTTGATTCTTGAGGAAGAATTCAAAACTATTTTCTGAGCTATTAAAATCCCACCATTGTATTGAATTATATATTATTCCACAGCATAACATATTATTTCATAAATCCCGAAATCCCGAAGAACAATCAACATATTACACATAAAACGTTATTTATGGAAAGCAGACACTTTATCCATAGCAAGCGATTATCATCATGGAATTTTGAAAAAATTCAAGTAAAAAAATATGAAAGAATCTTCCTACATTTTATTATTTAAAGTTCTAAAACAAATATATTTCATATTTTAGAAACCTTTCACTAACAATTTTTTTATATTAAGACTTATGTTTTATGAACACAATCCAAAACGTTTTGTCTGAGCTTTTAATCATACCAGTATATCGAGTTATATTGTCTTATAAGTAAGGAAACGAAGAAAAATAAGCAAGTTATACACAACACATGATGTCGACTATGGTAATTGATTATTCTCATGAAAATTTAAATTTTTAAACAAATTCAAGGAAATGTTAAAGTATAAGAGAAACCTTCCCCTTTTCTTATTATTTTAAAGTTTGATAGCGTGTAATTTTAAAGTTTAACTTATTAACTCTCAATTGACAATTGTTACATTTGAAATCTGTCTTACAAAAGTAATGGACAAATAGAACATATGGTGTCACTTAAAATAATCTTTATTAGTTTCAACTTACTTGTCAGTTAATAAATATTTTCTCTGTACTTATTAATGCGTACAGTTCTTAATGGAACTATAAAAATGGGGGGGGGGGGCCCGAAGGAAAAAAAGATTAAAATTAGCACTAAAAATTCTTTAAAAATGAATTTTTTTTTAATATCTTCAAAAATAAAGAAAAAGCTAGGCTTGTTGAAATAATATTGCAGTTTTTGAATACATTTCCAAGTATGTGACATAAATTTAAGGAATAAATTAAAGACTTCATTACATGAAAGAAAAAAAAAATCATTTACTTTCTAAATATTCTGTCCCATTCTTACACTATTTTTAATCAAAATTTGGCCGAAAAAACGAGAAGACAGTATTTCTATTATCAAGATATATTCAATACCTGTAGTTACATAGTTTAGTCAAATCATGAAATTATTTTATATATAGATAAAATATCAAGATATATTCAATACCTGTACATAGTTTAGTCAAATCATGAAATTATTTTATACATAGATAAAATTAAAAATAAGAAAATGTTAAAATTTCTCGTAAATATGTAAAAATTATTTTAAATTTTCTAAGATTGAAAAGAAGTTATTTCTCCGGGGAATTTACTTAAAAAAGAATTCTCGATGAATTCACATTCATCGAGAATGAATAGTTAAGAGTTAAAAGCATTATTGCTTAAAAATAGCAATAAGTACTTTATAATATGCTTTAATAAATGCAAGGAAATAGCTTGGAAATTTTTAAGCATTACATACTACATAAATAAGTATATACTAATACTTTCACCACCTAACAATACATTTAGAAATATTTCTCAGTATATCCATTCATTTTGTAATACATCTAGTCGTAGTAATTGGATATCTGAAATACACTCAGAATGAAGATATTTTTTTCTATGTTATTATACCTAAAATATAATTAGAAAGGGAAAATACCTTTCTGAAGACAAATATTTTCAGCTTCTTTTTAATAGGCTTAATTCAAAATAAATAGAACATATAAGGCGGAAATCATGTTACAGAAAGAACACAATTAATGGACAAATCTTATAATTAGATTTACGTATGAACAAAATTAATCAACCGCCTGAGCTCTATGCAGATCCCATCATTTATTTCTTATTTATACTCATTCAACCAGGCGTAACATCAATAAAGAATCCTTGCTGCATGCTGTCTCAACTGTAATTTGATTGAAGGGAAGAGAATTTAGTTTTATTAAATTATTGTCTTAGTTTTCTTGACTTTAACCAGGTTAGAATTTTTAAAATAAGCGTATAAATATTCTTTTTTATTCGCACTATCGTATTCCTGTACTTCTTTCTTTATAGAAAATAGCATGAAGAATGAATTGTAGCTTTTAAACTGGAAGGAATGAATGTATTCCTGTTTATCTATTTAAGAAAATCTTTTTTTGAACAAATGTACAACAAATATCTTGGAAAAAAGTTCTATGCAAAGTTTTGCAAAAAACAAATTTAGCCACCAAAGGAGTACTTTTTTATAATTGTTATTAAATTACTGAATTAAATATAAGAATTAAAGTAAACGAGGAAATATTGAGAAATGGACACTAGTAATTTTTTTCGATATTAAAATTAAAAGAAACGATAAATCATTAAATTGAATATATTTAAGCTAAATGTAATTAAAATTAAAGTAAACGACACATTATGAAATTGAAT
>BMAW01118563.1:269122-290051 GCA_019974015.1 Nephila pilipes
AATTAAGATTACAGCAAATGCTAAATTATTAAATTGAATATATTTAAGCTAAATGTAATTAAAATTGAAGCGAAAAATAAAAAATTGAAAAGTGATCTGGTACGCCAAAATTGATCCAACTAAAACAATAGCCCCTTGGAGGGCTAATAAAAGGAATTAGTTGTTATATTGAATTTTTATGTACTTGAAATTATTTTAAAATACAGCTAAATTATTGCATCTTGTATAACAGGATTATAAAAGATTTGTTTCTTTTCCTTTTTGATTTTCTGATTGTAAAAATACAAATAAAAATATTTCACAAATAAAATAGAGACAAATATTCATTTTAATTAGATATATATAAATACTTCATTGAAAATTGCGATATTAACAGATCAAAAACAAATAACATTGCAAATAATGATAATAGAAAAACTTTAATTACTAAATGAAAAGTAATGCTATAGAGGGACATTAGCTTTTGAATCGATAAATTGTCATATTGCAATAATTACTCAGATGTTAGAATGAAATTTAAGTAATTTTAAAACTGTAACTAGAATTACTGTTTTGGGACGACCTTTTTACTCCGGATTCTCAGATTTGGGTCTAACTTATTGGTTATCAGTCATTTTGAAGTAGAGGAACACACACAAGTTGTCCTTTTCTTGAACACGGGTTCTGCCTACATCCCTCAAGTTCGCATCTAAATTCTATTGAATGATAAAAAAAAAAATAAAAAAAAAGGATCTGGTTTCCCGTAGCTTGTTGCTAGATAGAGGTTGCTAGCTCTCTTTTGTAAGGACAACACTAAATTCTGGCAGTATATACTAAAGAACACATAACATAAGCTTTAAAGAAGAGGCGGTTAACCTTTTTCTTTTATAATTAAGGACATAATGAGATAAAATGGAACATAACACACTCAAAATTTATTTCATTATTGAAGAGTAGGAGAAAATCAAATCCAAGCAAGGATACAGGATTGCCTATCTCTGTTTCAAAATGTTCCATTTATAAAAAATAAAATACTAACCAGGATTAATGTTCACGTATAAATTAAGAATCACTTAAAATTACAAAGATCTTAAGATTCTTAACTTTAATACGATGAATGAGTTTTATGATCTTTGCACATTTTAGCACTATTGAGAAGAATAACAGATTTAACCACCAGCATTCTCTCTTCTAAATTTCTCTGAGTCTCGCGTTTATTTGCTAGAGAAATAACCATCGTTGAAAGTTCTGCATATGAAAGATATCACGTGGGAAATAATTTTGTATTCAGCGCTTTTTTGCTAGACCCAGTATTCATCTTAAACAAATATACAAAATAATTCTGAATGGACCCGTCCCATGACACTCACAATGACGTAACTTGATATGGGTTTTTCTAACTTTCGGCTTAGAATATGATGCCATTTTCCATAGCAACTCGGTATGTATTAAATTTACGGTACTATACTTATAACTAAAAGTTTTTAATGTCATTCGCGTTTGCTAATTAAAAACTCATACGAAAATTATTTTACATTGCATTGATTTGTCTATGACAGCAAAATATCATTCTGAGTATGTGAGTATAAATATATCCTATAATCCTATAAATAAAAAAATATTCCAATAAATAGTGCTAGTCTTATAAATAGACTGTGAGTAAAAATATTCCTATTAATAGTGCTGAAGCACTATACAGTTTCTGTAACAAAAAAAAAAATGTCAAATTGTTCCACGGGGTTTCGGAATAGATATTTCAGCGCTTAAAAAGGTCACATTATAGGCCTCATCAATCAAATAATACGACAAAACAGATCGCTGAAATTAAAACCTGGAAGGATTTAGGTGAATCATCAATATCTCGGAAAAAAAAGTGGTCGATTTTGGATTGGTTTGGTTTGACTTTCTTCTCGCTAGGAGCAACTCGAAGTTTATTGGCAACGCACCTCGTAATTTTAAACCTTGGTCAAGTGACGAGGACGACAGAGCTAGCACCTCCCTTTTCTAACTTCCATACCACACCAATGGGAGGACTTTGAGCCTCGACACATTTGACTGCATCCGCCTCATCTACACAATGTTTCTTTGGTGGCATCAAAACAACTTAATATTTTTCTCGCTTTAGTATATTACTAATTTTAATTAACTTCTGTTTATCAAAATTATTTTTTATCAGTGTCATCATTATCGAATAACATGTGATTTATTATATCTTCAATACTGAATCAAATGCCTGTTTAAGAACTGGTCTCAATATTTGCTGATTTAATTTATCACATCAAACACGTATTCTGCCTTATACTTACAGAAGGGTAGAAAATCGCTAAGATATATTTAAAAAATAATTTTACAAATTTATATTAGTGTATCAAACAGTATATACAAATTTAAGTAAAAGTAATTCCATGAGGAAACTATGTTGTGAGTTCTTAAGCAATATTATCCATCAATGTTTTGAGGGAATGCCAATTTGAGTATATCGATATTTTTACCATTTTTTTTAATATCAAAAATAAGAAATAGAACAGAAGTTTCGATCACTGCACCTAAGGAAGTTTCTTGAAACCAGTAAAATGGGAAAAAAAGGGATGGCGGGGGGGGGACCCCCAGAATGCGTTGTGCTTGAGAATTTTTTTTTTTATTTATAATCTTGAAAAAAAGAAACCCTAAAAATGAGTTTTACACGCGTTTCGTTTGTCTGTATTCATTCTGAATTTACTCCAATGACGTGGAAAAATGTATTCATCACTTTCTTAGAACATTTTGACTTTCGATGCAAAAAAATGATACCGTTCTGAAAAATAACCGTTCAAAAGAACTTATTAGTGTGGCTGGCTAAGTTAAATTAATCCTATACGAAAACTGAACAAATGGATTGTAGGAAATAATTTAGGATTAACGCTTATGAGTAGAAAGAAAGTTGAAATTTATGAGCCTACAACTGTTCCTCATTTTTCTTGGTGCTTAATTTATACGATTTCGTTTTTACCCTGCTTTTATGTGAAAGAGGAAAAAGATTTTTTTGGTTTTATTTTGATTTTTTTTCTTTTTTCTTTTTTGCATTATTCCATTTGTAAATTAAATCATGAGTGCAGCGTTTTAATGCAGAATTTGCATATATCTGAAATGTCTGGCTCTTTTGACAACAATTTCATAACATTCAAAAGAAAATAATTATGATTAACGAAGTGTGACGCCTCTCTTTCATTTCCTACTGCGGTTATAATTAATTTAATATAAATAATTGTACAAATATAGAGGGCTTAAATGAATTGCTATATGTTCAATGATAATACAGTTTATAGATATTAAAGTTATGAATATTCATGCTGTATTACTCTCTCTCAAAATCTACTAATTCTCAACACACCTGAATTATAGTTTTGTAATAATAATCAATGTTCACTTATACAATTCAAAGTTCAATTCATTTGGGTTCGAGGGAGTAATACCATTGAAGTTGAAAGCTCGAGTCACTCCACAATAGATTTTTATTGTAAGTTGATCTACTACCAATATTCCCTCGAAACACTTCACTTTCTATTGCAGCATCTCCACTTCTGGTTCTTGTCACTTGAGTTGGCGTTCTTTTTATGCCTGTGAGTCGCCCTCCGATGTTGACGTTAATGACATGTTCTGTCGTTTCTCTCTGGTTAACTGTTCCCATTTCTGTGTTGCAAAGCTCATACATAGCTGAGTACTTAGAGCATCTGGATAACCAGAGCTATATATGTATGTTTCTCGGGATATCAACATTTCTACGCTTACATATTTTGACAGGACTTTGATGAGATGAGAGAGAATGGATGACGAAAAGCAGATCGAAGTTAACATCAACAGTCAATCAGTTAATCAATCACAACCTGGGCAGTCCCTGATTTGTTTCCACACAAGAAGTTGTCTCGATACCTACTGTCACTAAACTTCTGTAAATAGTTGCACATGCAACAAAATTAAATACTTGTAATTTAAAGCGCATTTTTTTAGTTCTTCATAATATCTTAAATTATCTTTCAAACGGTACAATATCAGCCACCATCTACCACACACAATTTCTAACTCTAATATTCAATTCTATTTAACTTACATATATACATTTCTTCAAATCTATTCATTACATTTCTTTACTTCAATTTAATTTGCATTCATCGCATTTCATTTGAAAAATATTTCAGACGCAGAAAAAATCCCTGTTAATAAAGGGAAAATCGCCGAAAGCTCTATGCTACGGAGGTGTATAATGTAGCCAAATCTCAAATAGTGAAACAATATCGTTAAGAAATATTAGTGAATTTTCTATTAGTGATTCGGATAGAGATGATACAATTGCATGTACATAATTCCTCCTTGAAAAGAATAATTCTAATATTTCAAAACTGTAAAGAAGAGTAAAGATTGATTTTTATTTCTGTTTTTTAATTAGTAGTTGTTATGAAGGTTTTTTTATGTTTGAATTCATTTTTTGTTTTTATTAGTACTGAAAATTGTTAATTTGTTTAAGGTTATTTGTTTCATTTGTAAACACATAGAATTAATTTGTGTTTATATATTTTATATAAATTTTTTGTATCAAATATTGTCGGTTTGTGTAAGTTTTTCATGCAAAAATAAAATGAAAATGTATGAGCATTGAATATCTCTAAAAGCTAATGAGACAGTCCCCTTTTTTCAAGTAATCTCTGCATAATTTTACACGGTTTCATTCAACAAAATTATTTAAGAACGTATTCACTGTGTCAGTAATGGGATGATTGTATGTTCTTGTATCGAGTTAAACTAATATAATGTATAAAAGCCATTAATTCGATATATATAAAAAAGATATAAACTCTTTAAAAGAAAGAAGGGGAAAGGAAAATTGTTTCCGACTAGAATCTCACGGTTTGAATTAAATAATTAAACAATACTGGGTCGTGAAAGACGTTAATTTTCGAAAAAGAACAGGACGTCGATAGCTTCATCATTTCATGCCAAGGACACCCTGGCAGGCGATGTTCAAGAGGTACTCTGAATTCGTATTCTTTTAATTTAAAACTTGTAAAAGAAACTTCATTATATTCGTAATAATTTTTTCTTTAAATTTTTTTTTTCTTCCGAAGTCTGGAATAGATATTTTTTAAATGATATATTAGTAAATTTGTTTGAAATTTTAAAGATAAAGTGAACAAGGAATTTAAATGAAACTATTGTTATTAAAACACTTTTCAATTTCCATTTAATTTTCAATAATTTACAAACACTTTAAATAAATCAAAATTCTACATAGTTCACATGCTTTTAAGAAGAGTTAATCTTATGCATAATAATCATTACCATCCTTTGCTTTTTTTTTTTAATTAAAAATTGTAGAAATGCTGAATTTTCAACATTTTTACGAAATCATAAGCTTTTTTTTTTTCTTTTCCTGGGATAACGTTTTAAACATGCTTTTATACAATTTTTAATTGATATTTAATGCTTTTAATTTTAAATTAGTTGCAAATGTAACCGAAAAACTTATAAAGTGAAGATCAGTATTTTACTCAAACTGCTCCCTCCCTCCCTCCTCTTTCCCTCTTTCTTTTGAATGCATTGCCTTAAAGAACGATAACAATCGGTTTGCATTCTAAAATGCCATTTTCTTTAGAACGTTTTAAAATTCTACACATATCCTGACGGAAATACTTTTCAGGAATCTTTAGCAATATATTGTGGGGTATCTTAGTATTCTATATTCTATGTTCTGCAGTTCTCAGAAGCCTACCAACGACACCTGCATAAAGGAAAGAAAATTCATTAAATGAAGGACATATTTTGGTTTCAGATACAAAACAATTTTGAGAATCGGGTTGAAACGAAGTCTCATAATCCAAACTTCCACACGAGTTTACATTACAATACGATTTTATTCGATACATTGCGACAGTATTCTCTATAAAACTCTATAGTCTCCATATTCAGCATAATAGGTTTGTGGTTAAATCAGGAAGGAATATGTGATTTTCTAATTTGCGTAATAAATTAACAGGAACCTGAATAATTTACACAGAAATAAAAATTAATAGATAAAAACAGTTATTTATGTAATATAATTCAAATAAAATGATAATGAAAATAGCATTACTTTGATATGATAATGCTCTTTCGTAATAATTATATATAAATGTAATATTTTTAAAAAAAATATCTAAAAGAAATATCACTCACCACTCTAGCGTGTAGTGCTAATTTAGATAAATTTTATTTTAATTGCTGCATTATACCCAAGAATTTATGATGCGAACAACGAATAACAACATGATTTAATAAAATGGGATCTCTATCTACTTCAAAATGGCGAAAATGAAAAGCGATAATGTAAAAAGTGTGAAATTATTCTCATAACGAACACTTGTATGTCAAGACTTGTTCAATAAAAGAGTGAATTCATTGTCGATAATATAATTTAACACCATTTACCATATGAAGTTAAAAGCGGAAATGTATTAAAAAAATACTTTTCCTTTTGATAAAATAACCCCAAATGCATCGGAACAAGTATATTTGAATACTTGAATGTATGATAGAATTTTACTTCGGGCTCTCAGACTAAAACTTCATGAATTCCATTTGTATTGACGAATATAATATAATCCTTTTAATTATAATACTCTCATTTGGGCGTTTCAAATGTCAAGTTGTCAAATGCGTAGATGCTCCAAAATATCAAATCTACTGTCAGGTTATATTTAGCTTAAATAACATTGTCGAATAAATTAAACACAATGTTGAAAGAAGACTTAGGAAAATTACCTTACTTATCAAAAGGATATTGTTCATGGAAATATAATCGCAAAAGCTGATGTATGCTGAAATGCTGATGTAGAAATTCTAGCTTCGTAATAAATTCAGCATCATACAAAATAATAAAATGAAAAAAAAAATGGTCTCCATAGCAAAACATTGATTGATGAATGCAATCTAGAGTTCCTGCTGATGTTATTTTCTGCACAACGTTTTGAGCTTGCTCTGGAGAGTGTTGTACATTTCTTTCCCCAAAGAATTCAAATTTAAGACGTTTGGTCTTATGATTATTCTGAAATACATGTCGTAGAAAAATGATCAAAATTCTTACAATATATACAAGTATCTCTTTTTTAATTTCTCATATTTCAATAAGATCACATAACATATTTTACTTGCAAAAAAATCCTATCTGATACGAAATTAAATGCACAAATGATAAAAAATATAACTGTACTTTAAAAATATTTTTTATTTGTAACTGAATCCAGTTTTATATGATATTAAAAAGAAAAGCTGATAAAATTGTTACTATAATTTTCTTTAAATATACTATTATAAAATATAAGACAAAAATGGAATGTTTACAAGTTAAAATATATGAACAATAGGAATTGATGCAATTAACAGTGCATTAAATAGAAAGAATACACTTTTTACTTCTTTTTTGAAAATAAATGTTGAAATCCATTTTTATATCAAAGTTGAACAATATAGGTTACTCGTATCATATAAATCGAATAAATGTGGCTCTAAACTTTTATTTGATCTTGTTGAATTGTAAGAAGGATTACCTATTGTTTGAGATGTAAATCTGGTTCTTTTTGCAGTGTCAAATGGGAAATACCGATTCCAAGTTAGTCCAATAATCTTCAGGCTGTGAATAATTTTGTATTTCGAATGCATAATATATTCAATGTTCAAGGTAAGTCACGGATTCGTGTCTTGATTCCACCTAAAATCTTAAATCTATAGCATTATAACATGTAGAACTGTAAAATATAAATAAAACTGAAATTCAAAGTCACATTAATTAAAAGTTGGAAAAAGGAAGTACCGCCTCAGGAATACTGGCTTAAAATTCTGAAGTCTATTGCCAACATTTTCGTACTGTTCTAGAACAATGCTAATTAATAACGAATAAACCATACATGATTTTTTTCTTAGTAAAGAAAAAGGTTTAATACCTGACACAGACATTGGCTTGGAGGATATTTCAAACTTGGAATCGTATTTTTGTCGAAAATATTTTTCTACTTCGGCAGCGAAAATGCAGAAAATTGTTACAAACTTGACACATCGGAAAACAACACCATACTCCACTATTGTACTGTCCAATTCTGATTTATGGCGAAATTCATATTTTTCATATTTGGAGTTAATTGAGATTTCCTTGCAGATTTATAGAATAATAAGCCAAAATCTGTAGTTAAACGTCTTGAAATAGCACTGAAATTGACTTTGATGCCCTCTGAAACTGCTTCTCTTAAGGTCTGTAAAAATAAATTTCCCCCAAATTTTTAAATTTACTGACAGTTTGATGAGCAACTATCTTGCTCACTTTTTACCCTCGAGCTTATTTATATAAGAAAAAAATTATCCAAATATTATTTAGGATAAATAATGATAAATATCCTAGAGAGGCTATGAATGAAGATAGGTTTCAAACTTACATACAATTCTAACAATAACTATACTAAGAAAAAGATTAATGAAGACATTGATAATTTTTAACTAATTTGGCTATTAAATATAATTTACCAATTGAAGCTTTTGAAGAACATATTCAATGTTCAGACTAAATATTTGAATTTCAAGGGGGGAAAACGAGCATTAAGCTTAAAGATCTAAACGATTTTATAAAAAAAACTACAGAATGAGTTCATTATTTCTTATATTGATAAGGTCCCAGGTAATTGTTCTATTATATGCGCAAAACTGTATGTTACAATGAACTGATAAATATCTTGTTAATAATAATACTTTTAATAATGTTACAAACAGTGATAGAGAAATCACTCATAGAATTTTTGCTTATAAAAATATTACTTTTTTCTCTACTGGCTAACCATAAATACCATTAACGATGGTATTTGAAGGATTGAAGTTCATAAAAAGCTATTTGAAACTTGTTAGTGTTAAAGAATACGAAGAAATTATCAGTAAATAAATAGTTTGTCTCGAATAAATACCACGCTAAAGTCCTGTAACGAGCTTTTGATGACAAAACACGTGATTTAAAAAAATGTGTGTGTGCTGATGCTCAGAAATATAAAGAAATGATGCAGTGTTTACCACAGCCAAAGACGATTATGAATATCACCCAACAAAATCAGTTTAATTACAAAATGTCTTTGAGATTTCATTTGAAAATTTCATCAATAATATTAAAAACGCAATCTGATATTCAACATTAAACAGAGAGATCACCGTCTCTTCACTGGAAATCTATAAGATTACTTTCTCAGAGGAAAATATCTCTCACCTTACAATTATGTCATATTTACATCATCTGTATTTGGAAGCACTCACTTCTGTGAGCACCTGTTTTGAAGGACGAAACACATAGGAAGAATAAAATTATTATTGAAATATCTGACCAGAGTGCTCTTGAGAACAGGCTCAAAATTACATCCGAGCCCCGTAGGTCTCAAAAACAGAGAAATTAATTTTACTTATTTCATGTTGCTGTCTTCTTTAATAAAAAATTAATTACGTTTATAAGTCAACTGCATATTATGTTATTTTTGGAGATCCTCCTCTCAGTTATTAATATTAGTGTATTCTATGAGTGATCCCACATATTCCGTTTTCTTCCAATGTGGCCCTGGAAAGCTAAACATTTAAGTACTTCTGATTTGGTGTACCTTGGAGTAGTAAATTGTTGACTCTTAAAGTTCGAAAAGTCCCATTGTGGAAGCATATATTAATGCTATTGAAATCAGAAGGATCTAGCGCAGAGTCAAGAATAAATATAACAATACAAATTTAAATAACGGTAGTCAATGTATTATAATTTTATACACATTTATAATTTTCATATTTTAAGTTTCTTTTTAAAAATTAGTAAGATAATCATCGTTTGCACAAATAATATATAAATTATTTAAGTTATTATGAAAATTGATAGATAAATTAACCTATTTGATATTTCTAATCAAAAAATTAAAAAATATGTTTTTAAAAATATTTTAACTTCAATTACAATAAAAAGAAGACACTTTATTAATATAGAAACAATAAATATCTCTCTAGTCATAAATAATTCGATTATTAAAATTTTTTAAATTAATATCTACGGAATTTGTTACAAGAGAATTTACATTAGTTTTAATCAGATTTAAATATGAAGAATAAAAGAATAAATCAGGTATGATACATGATCAGAATTAACTTATAAGACAATAAGAGATCATCAATATATCTAAATAATTTGAAATTATTGTTATCTCTAAATTTATATTCAAAGAAATATCGATAAAATTAGCTATTACTAGATGGATTCCCTTGAGTTATACCTTTTATATGTGTTTATAGTTTTTACCATTATAACTAATAGCAATAAAAACTAATAATGGTAACTATTTTCTTTTCGAAAGAAGTTTATAAGAAATTTGAATTTTTCTGAAGATATACAACTATTAATTTTCAATTCTTTATAATTAGCTAAAATAACTTTAAAATCAAATTATCAAAATCTGTGGAATTAAACAAATTTTCAAAGTCATACACCTTTGGTGATAAACTTTTGATGTTTAAGTACTATTAAGTATATAACGGCGTAAAACGTGTACAGATAAAATAAATGTGTGCAGCACCAATGAGTTGGAAGAGAACAATGCCAGAAAAAGAGGAAATACATGAAAGTTTTCTATTCAATAAAATAAAATAAATGGTGGAACAACTGTCAGCAATAAGAAGCTTAAAGGTCATACATTCAGATTATAAACAGACTTAGAGGGGAGAGAACAAGGGAACGTTATCCATCTCTTCAGAAAAGAAGAAAGGACTTGATGGGATATTGGAGCTTTCGGATCAATTACAAGTCTGCTAATGACACTGAATAAGTATTGGAAAACGATTTGTGGGTAGGTCGATACAGTCTAGTAAATGACAGTTGTTTTGGGGAACAAGCTGTTTAACGAAGCAAAGAAATTGTTCAATTTCTCCAAGCTTTTACAAGAGAAATGCATTTCAAATAAAGAATTTAAAATAATCAATATTGTCATACATACAACTTCTAATAACTGACAAGTTTACATACATTTCCAATAAAAACTTATTATTTTTTGGCCGTTTAAAATCAATACGCTGTCTTAAATAAAATAGTGAAATTTAATAAGAAATTCCCGCATTTACTTTTCTTTCATGTTTATTAAAAATACGATAAAATAATTGCAACGAAAGATTAAGTCTTTTAAACTAGTAATGTGTGGAATTCGATTTCTGTGATATAAACTTATACCGGTGTTTCAAAAATTCTTTAAATAAGAGTATATTTTTATTATTGATCTTGTCATCACTGAAATAATAAGACGTTAATAAATGTTTAAAAATATCCCTACTTTTGTTTAAATTTGTACTTAGGAATTAATTCAAAAGGTCTGAAAATTATTAACAGGATATTTTTGATTTAGTATATTAACAGTGCATAAATAGCAGATACAAAATGACTCAGATTTTTTTTAAAAAAAATTTGTTCTAAAAAAAGAGAAAGAACGAGAAAGAGAAAGATTTGATCTTCTGCTTTAAAATTTCTCAAGAGCTTTACATTATGAATTGTATGCATCTTTCGCCTCAAAAATATCTTGAATTCTTGATTTGTAAGTATACGAGGTGTGGTAATGAAATTACGAGATTGACGCTTCTACAGAAGACGTATACATGCACCAAACGCCAGCACCCGACAGCTGTTTAGAGTAAAGTCTTCTCTTTCGAATACAGTGCCTCTCGCTTCTTTAAACAAATCCATATAGCAGTAGCCATCGTTCGCATTAGATATATATATATATATTTTGTTTCCCCAGAAAAATTATAAGTGTTATAACAGAGCAACGAATTGTTGTGAAATTTTAAATGAAACATGTGAAATTTCACGTTACTGAAATTTAATTTTTTGAAACAAGAGTTAAGCAAAGAATCTTTATTGCGTGCACGCGTTTTTGAGAGATTTAAGCGTTTTAAATATGAACGAGAAGTGTTTGAAGATGATTTACGCCCTTCTACGTCAAAAAAAGGATGAGAATATAAAAAAAATCGGTAATCCGGTTCATTCTGACCATCGGTTAAGTATTCGTGCGATTGCTGAGACTATAACAATTGACAAAGAATCTGCACTCTAAATCTTACATAACAATTTTAACATGCAAAAAGTGTGTTCCAAAATGGTGCCCAAAATTCTCATGTTTGAACAAGAAGATCGAAAAAAATGTTTGTTCTGATAATTTGAATGCCTCTGAAAATGACCCAAACTTGTTGGAAAGGATAATAACGTGACAAATAGTGGATTTTTTCATATGATCCTGAAAGGAAGTGCCAATTAATGCGCTTAAAGAACCTATCATTATTGAAACTCGAATGAGCACAACAAAATTCAAAGCAATGATAATTTTTCCCCTCTATATTCATGGGATTGTGTACCTTCATTGGGTTTCTGAAGATTCAAACTATTAATCAGCATTACTACCATCACGTTTTTCCTAAGCTCCGTGAAGGAATAAGGAAATAACAACCCGATTAGTGGAAGGACGAGTCCTTTCTCATTGCATCCCAGTGTTAGAACATTTGTCTTATTTGCCGGATCTTTTGCCATGCTACTTCTATCTGGTTCCTAAAGTGAAATCTGCATTAAGAGGAACGGGATTTGAGTTCGCTGACGCTTTGAAAGAGAAAGCGACACATGTTATCAAGGAGCTGGCTGAAGAGGACTCTCAGCACTGTTTCAAATAACTAAACATTCGCTTGGAGCGTTGTAGTGATAGAGGAGAGGTATATATTAAAGGTGATAATTAAGGCTGTAATAGACGAGTATTCATGGTTGCATGTTCTTAACCTCTGTTGTTTCAAAAATCATGAATTCGAATTCTGTTCTATCTTGTATCGGGGCTGGAGTTCGTTATACCGATCGAGGAACAAAGTTTTCACGTTCATGTAAAGTGAAATTTAAGAAAGTATGATCTTGGCTTATATGTCGTCTTTGTCACTTGATTGTGGTTTAAAATTACGAAGCCCGTCAAACATGACATTCGTCTTTGTTTTAAGGGTCCCGTTAACAAAGTAATCAATTAGTCTCATCTTGCGCTTGAAATGTAAGAATAATATATTAAAATGTTATCTATTATGTAACAGGAATTAAGAGAAGTAAACATTTTCTTTATTGAATACGTTTGGTTTTAGTTTAGTTTTATTAACGTCGCACTAGAAGCAACACGAGGGGCAAGTGACGAGGACGACACAATAAAACGAAGAGACACCAAATAGATATGAATCCAGTTTATTAACATTCTTCAAGTGATGAAAAAATTTGGAGTATTCTCTCTTTTAAATTTTTTTCCCCATAGCGCGCCTGAATTCGAGTTTACAATGCAAATGAAAGAGATCTCTCTTATACCAGTTCCTTCGGATTCCAATGAGTTTAATCACAGAAAATGGGAGTTAGAACGGGTTTTCTTTTCAAATTCCTACCAATATGGACTCACTCCAAAAGTTCTTTAACCACCAACGGTATGTTATCGATATTAAGTCACACTCTTTATCATGCTCCAACTACCAACTTCTACTAAATTAAAAAATAACTCATGATGTAGATGGGTGTGGAGATAATCTAATGAAACACGAGGTGGAAGATATATAATTACAAATAAAATGAAATCATTGAAACCAAAATCATATATCAGAAGTGACGAAGGAAACGGATCCCATCTAACGATAGAATAATTATATTTTGCTAACGTATTTTTATAGTTGTAAATTAAATAAAAAGAGAAATAACATATCGCTAAAATTCATGTAAGTGAATCAGTGCTAATATTTTGATTCTTGTCAATATAGTTGTCCCAAGCGATTTAGAAAGTCGAAATTAATTTGGAACGTAAAACAAACTGAGAAGTTAAATTGATATCTTACATCATTTTTATTTTTAAATTTAATTGTTTTAACATTAATATGTAATAATACTTTCAGTTACATTTCATTCATGTTTGAAAAGTGAACACATTTAATAAAAATATTATAATAGAAAAAAAAAAACTGCTGAACATTTATTCAGAAACTAATTTGGCGTGAAAATATGATCTAATTTAATTAAGTTAACATCAAACAGATAATTTAAATTTATTACTAAGAGAATTTGACGTTAATATCAAATATTATTTAGAACTCTATCTCCTTTATAAAGAATTACATAAGAAAAAGCAGAATAATTAATAAAAATCTCTAGTTATGTGGTAGAACTGTAGAAAGCCCATTCATCAACTTTACATCCATCTTAAAAAGCATTAAACTTCAGGAAAACCGAAAGAATACATTCACACGTAATTCAAACTTGCACTGAGAGGAAATAAAAATATGTTGGAAGATATCCAAGCGAAATGGGAATCGTAGAATATAAAGTGTTCATTGAGGAAAGGAAAATAGTGAAATAAATGCGAGTGAGAGAGATTCAACCGAGAAATTGTGACATTTATTACTCGGAGTGAAAGGGAGAAAGCAACTATGTTTGTGAGGATGCCAACAACTTCTAGAATGAAAATTAGCATTCTGTGAAGACAGATGTTACATTTGATACCTTTTGGTCAGTGAAGTTTGTTTAGGCGCTTGCCATTTTTTTTATTTTTATTTTTATTGGGATAAAAATATTTCCTAAAATGTTCAAAATAGCACGTGTTTTTGCTTTTTAAAGAAAATTACTTCTAAGAAAGTCATTCTAAGTATTTTTATATATCCAACTTTTTTGCGCTTTAATAAAAAATCACCAATTATGGAAACTTCCTTTTTGAGAAATACATATTTGTCTGAACTTCTTTTGAAATTTCGATTTTTAATTGAAATTGTTCACTGCTGAGAAAGCAAATAATTTTCTATAACTTTATTACAAAAACAGAAATATTTGTAAAAATTTTAAAATTAAAAAATCAGCTGAAAAATGTATGTTAATTCTTTTGCAAAAAAGAGTCGAAAACTCAAAACTTTGTTTAAATTTTCATCAAAAATAAATATTTTATTTCATGTAACATAAAACTTTGTTAAAAAGTAGTTTTCTAACAATAAGAGTGGTGTAATCTACACATTTAAAATATTTAGAGGTCCTAGAAGATTTTAGAATTTTTGAAAGAAAAAATACTTTTTTTTTCCTGAGAAAAGTTTAACTGCAGTGTAAGCTGTACGCTTATAAGTCTGTTTCCTGAAATAACTTTCTTGGTGCTTTTATAAGACTTTCAAAAAGATATTTCATCTAATGATTTTCTAGACTTGAAAATCATTAGCACCGAATCATCTTTGTCTTTCAAATAATTTTTTTTTCTGTTTCTGATTTGACAGATAACTTATATTTTGATATGGGTTTTCTATTGTTTCTCTATAGAAATCTAGAACCTTAAGAAAACTTTCTTAATACTTAAATAAAAAAAAAAAATTCAGAAAAATATTTTATCTGATGACTTTTTCAAGGCTTGAAAATCGTTAGCCCAAATTCGTATCTCTCTTTCAAGAAGATATTTTATGTTAATAATTTGTTAGCTACCTTTCTCAAAATAGATACTTGATTTAATAATTTTCAAAGCTTGAAAATCGTTAGCACAAACTCATCTTTTTTCATTTAATGAGGTCTTTTCTGATTATAAATTGACATATGTATTTTACCTCGATATAAGTTCGCAGTATCTTTCTCAAAATATGTAATTTTACTAGTTCTAATTATTAGTCTAAAATTACGGTTTCATATATTTAAAATATATCATTACTTATATTTAATACTGCATTTCTCTGCAGTACGTTGAAAACCTCTTATACATTCTTACGAAGAAAAATGCACTATTGTATTGTAAGAAACAAATAATTCTTGAATTAAAAGTATCATTTATCAAACATTTGTCCGTCTTAGTCTTTAAAATATCTGTCTTTAAAATAAAAAAAATATTTTTCCTTTTTAATTCCTTAAAGTAAATACTAATTTATAAAGTAAATAACTTCTAAAAAGTGCTTTACACAACGAACTATGGGGAAAAAATTTAATTGAATACATTTGTATTCAGGTGAATGAGAGAATCATCGTAAAACTATTTTTCCTAATTAAAATAATAATATTATTATTTTTTGTAGTTACAAGGTATTAAAATCAAGAAATTTATATAAATATTTCAGTTCTTAATGACTTCTATTCACAAAAATTGAAATATCTGTAGAAAATAGTAAATGTATGAAATATTATATGGATGAAACTTACAAACAATTTAAAAATTACTGAAAAGTTTTAATTAAAAAAAAATACGAGTTTTACTTTTATCTTTGAAAGAATCTTCAACGTTTTGAAGAAAATAATAACTTTTTTAACGAATAAAAATATTTTATCAGAATATTCTACCTCTCTAAGAAATTTTAATTTTTTTTTTTTTTTTTATTGATGAGAAAATTTTTATAAAAAGTACTGAAGGAATTTCAGATTATAACACAATGTGTCATATTTCGAATTATTTAATGGTGTATACGAATGTTACATACCGTATTTTTGGTTAGATAAGGAATTCTGGCGTTAACACCGCACGCAGTATAATTGACTTAAAAAAAATTAAGTTAATCGGAAAGAGAGAGAGACCACACATCCGTAAACGCCGCAGCAAAGCATTTCAAATTCAAAATATAACATTTTTTTATATTTATTCCTTAATTCCCTTCCATTTATTTATATAATCACCAGTGATAACATTTGCATCCTAACTACGAATAGTAATATATAAATAAATAAAAAATTTACAAATATCTTAACTTGTCAAAAACGAACTATGCGGAATTCTAATAGGCGTTATTTTTACAGGCTTGTTAATCTTTCTTTATCACAATAAATTACCATATTAAAAAACAAAATGCATTAATTAGGTAATGAAATAGAATTTTACAATTAAAATTAAAGAAACTTATTTTTGGAAATTTACTTTTCAACAACGTCAAAATTAAATAAACTTAGATAAAGGGGACTTAAACATCAATGTCCCCTTCATCGTTCAGTTCGAATTCACAACTTTCATATCGCTATCTTCATTTACCTTTTCGATGATTTCCAATTTAATGAAACCCTATACGATCATATCAGTTCGCACTGATCGCCATGTTTATTGACCCACAGGGCAACTGTGTATGCATCATTTTTTTTATACCGAGAGCACTCTACAGTACCTAGGCGAGCTCGAACTTATTGCACTGCCTTAGCACATCCTAAACGCTTGCTAAAATGTCGGCACGAATTTCACATTTACTGTGTCGCTTGTGCAGAACTTACGATTTAAATTAGCGAAATTGCAAAACCAGGAAAAATAAAATTTCATCAGGTACGCCCCCCCCCCCGGCAAATACACTGCCGAGGTTATATTTAAACTTTTTAATGAGTTATGTCGCGGCATATCTATTCGAAATTACGCGAGGTAAGTTTAAAATTAAATTATTCTAATGCATGACTTCCATTGCATTTGTAGAAATGATTTATTTTCTCGCGAAAAAACAGGCGGGTTTATAGCAAAAGAAAAAAGTAGAAAAAGAAAAGGAAAAAGAGAAAGAAAAAAAAGTTTTAAAATGATGTATTTTTTTAAAATTTACTGTTCCATTCTAACAGCATTACAAGAAAAAGAGAATATACGAGCTTTACTTCTTATCATTGAAATAATCTTCTACAGTGTTCTAAAAAAAATATTTCATCGATACTATCAGAATATTCTGCGAACCATTTTCTTTCTCACTAAAATTTATTAGTTTAGAGATTGCTTTTACTCATAAAATTTCTCTTTCCCGTTAAGTAATGTGTGTTTCTTTTTTCTTCCAATTTTTATAGCTTTTTCTACTTTATTACTCTCTTAGGATGAGTAGTATATCTTCTTCAAAGTATGCAGCGAAAGAAATCTTGTTTTTAACTTCTTCATTAAAAACACGAAAGTTGTGAAGGCTTCGTATCTCACTAATTTGTTTTTAGATTTATTTTTAGTGCCCTGAAAAAAAGTTTCTTTCATTGCGGAATATATATATATATATATATATATATATCAAGTTATTTAATTAATGTATTAAGTTGTTTATACGTGTGAATTGCATTTTAGTAACTACTATTTTCAATACAAAATCATTCATTTTTTAAAAAGAATAGCTCCAAATAATAATATGGAAAAGGAACTGTTTATAAAATTAATTTCAGCCGATTAATTTGGAAAAATATTTCATGAAATAAATAATGCGAGTCAGAAAACTCTGAATGTAATGACCAACACTAAATGGATTCAATTACCTTCCGAAATTTTGTATCAAATAAAGTCTTAATATGAAAATTTCTCTCTTTCTGTTTCCTCTGTTTTACATAATGTTATGCATGGATTCAGAAAGATTTTTATGTGCGGCAAAAACATGCATCAGTTATGAAATAATTTTGATTCATATAAAAATCTTTTTTCGTCTTAGAAGAGAAACTCTGTTTCTTTATCTGAAATCTAAATACTTCATTGAATAAAGATAATGATAAATCCATGTGTAGCATCATATTTCGCGTTTCATTCCTATTTTGTATATTAATGTTGTTTGTTCACCGATAGTTTTGATCAATGAACCTTTCCTTATTTTTTGACAATTATACCTCTCCTGTAATTTTAGCTTATTTTACATTTTAAATAATTACAATTTTTATACAGACACTTTGTTTGTCTATAAAGATTTCATATTATTACGAACAAAGCTGTAAGAAAATAAAGTTTTATAAATTAACGATAGTTAGAAACTGTCTGATTATTAAGTTATCTAATTAGACACCCAAGGAGCTATTATTTTAGTTGGGTCACTTTTGGCATACCAGATCACTTTTCAATTTTTTATCCTTTGCTTTAATTTTAAATACATGTAGCTTGTATTATATTCAATTAAATAATTTATCGTTTTCTTTACTTTTAATTACATTTAACTTAAATATATTCAATTTAATAATTTAAGTTTAATAAGTTTATTA
Organism: Nephila pilipes; assembly: GCA_019974015.1. NCBI lineage: Eukaryota > Metazoa > Arthropoda > Arachnida > Araneae > Nephilidae > Nephila > Nephila pilipes. Next base: position 288,057 of record BMAW01118563.1, read on the forward strand.
AGTTTAATTAAGTTTTTAATAATTTTATAATAAAGTTTACTGTTGTTCATTACTCGATATTTCAACGCTTATTTTAATTCCTATGCTTAATTGAGTAATTTCATAATAATTATGAAAAAAAAGTCCACCTTGGGTGTTAATATGTGTTCTTTGCAAAACTTTGATTAGAGCTTTTGGTTCCTTTTTGGTATTATACACTGTATGTCACTATTCCACAAATTATGTATTTTCTTTTTAAACTGATTTCTATAATTTTATTTCTCGTAATCTGTTTCCCATTTTTTTTTTTACTGAAAAGCAAAAACTAACAGTATACTTACATGTAAAGTATGATATTAAGATATGTGAGACTACTACACTTTAAAATTATTTCCGTACATAATCATGTAAATATATTATTTTAGTGAAAAACTTCAATTATTCCAAGATATTGAACATAAAACTTTTCATTGAAATATACAAAAACTTTAGATGTGTTTCAATTTTGTTAACTAGGAAGTCTCATATTTATAATTTCATGACAATGCCATCCATCTATAAAATAATAATTTAAGAAATACTAACGAAATTATATATAGATTTATAACTTAATTTTAAATAATCTTTTTTGCCTTTTTCTTATTGTAATTGAATTTGCTACAAAAAGTATAGGAAGAAAATACTGCAGCATTTTAAACATTTATAATTAATTCTGCATGAATAACTTTTTGAATAATTGGATTAAAATACGAAAAACTTAACTAACAAAAATTCAGTAAACATTTCTTACGCAACCTAAAGTAATTAAAAACCAGAATGAATTTTGCTAGCATAGTTACATTTGAAAGAAATACACATCATTTTGACACTGAAACACATTTGTTGGAAAAAACAAAGAACAGCACTCAGAAATGTGCTTTGCGAATAATTCTTATAAAATACATCACATTTTCTCATCCATACTAATCTATACAAAGAAATACTTAAATATGAGCTCTTATCGAACCTAAAATAAAAAAAAAAAAAATTCCGAAAACCAACACAAATTCTGAAAAGCACACCCAAAACAAAAACAAGCGCGTCATTCTTTCTGCAAAAGTAAGAGATAACCACAAGGGACAAAATGAATTTCCCTCGACAAAGAAGTCGCGCTCAAACGAGACTAATAAATAAGCTATAGACCGATAAGTGGCGCCAGAGAACTTCCTCAAATCGATTTCCCCATCGATTGTTCAGTGTTGACACTTATCGATTATTCCACCTTACTGGAAAAAGCTTTCTATCGCTCGCAGACGATTATTTTTCCACGGTTCTTAAAATTCGAGCGATTGTCTGGAATTTTTTTTAATTTTTCCGCCACAGTTTAGGTTTTAAGATGTTCTTCGAAAAATAAAAAAATATCAGATGAACTAAAATTGTAAATAAGTATGACTTAAATGTAGAGATTGTTCAAATAAAAATACTAGTACCTACTAAATTTATTTCTTTATATATGATATAAATAAAAGATTTTTGAGAAAACTTGTTAAAATAAACATTTCTCTGAAATAATTCGGCTTTTGTTAGTGTAATTTGTTGAAATTGTTTCTTATTATTTCTACAGATTACAACAAGAGTAAGATACCTGAAAACAAATTATTTGAAGTATTAATGACACTTGTTTTTCAAACAACCCAAGTGGCTATTGTTTTAGACAACGACAAAATGATCCCCCGGATAACTTTTCAAAATCAGGTGTTTTTTGAACATTTTTCTGATTAAACAATCAATCAAATCTCCATTCCATAGTCATAATATCGTTTGCTTTAATTCTAATATTTAATTGAAAAATAATTGTTTTTAAAAAGTTAGCACCTTTGGTAGTTAAATCTGTTCTTTGCAACATTTTGAATAGAACAATTTTTTTTTATTTTTAAGAGATGGATTTGTTCATAAGAAGCGATAAGTTTTCAAAAATCGTACTTTTTCATAATTTGCTACCTATATATATATACATAATTATATATATATATATAT
>BMAW01118563.1:290151-311753 GCA_019974015.1 Nephila pilipes
ATATATATATAATTTTATATATATGTATGTATGTATATGTATACATATAATTATATATATATGTATATATATATAATTTTATATATATGTATGTGTGTATATGTATACATATAATTATATATATATATGTATATGTATACATATAATTATATATATATATATAATTTTATATATATGTATGTATGTATATGTATACATAAAATTATATATATATGTATATATATATATATATATATATATATATATATATAATTACATAAGAACTTGTGCAATAAAAGTCGAGTAGTTTATAATTATTATATATATTTTATCTTGAAAAACGTGAAGAAAGGAACTTATATCTAACCTTTTGATCTTTTTACGAAAAAGAATAATTGTTGTTTTAAATTTCTTTCAGCACATAACTTATACATACTTTAATCATATATTGGATAGTAAATGCAGGATACCAGTTGTATTAAAAAAAAACTGAAATAAAACTCGCATGCATAGTTATTTATACTTTTACAGTTATTAAATGGATAAATAAAGATAGTTTGCAAAACTTAAAGAGTTGAATTAGTGAAACTTAAAAAGAAGAAAAGTTCTTAAGTGTCATATTTTTGAAAAAAATATTTTTGCTTGTTAATATTAAATATTCGGAAATATTCTTCGGTGAAAGATGTGGTTGATAGCTTACTTTTCCAATACTCTCATATAGAATACAAAGTCTTATAAAAATACCTTGAAATTATGCATCATGTAAGAAGTAACAATGGAAATACATGTCATGATTATTGATTTTAGTCACTGATTAGTATATTATGAAAAAAGTTTTCTTGCCATTGTCCTACACAGGATATTGAGCAGCAACAAAAATTTTTTATATATATATATATATATATATATATATATATAAATGTTTGTATCAAAGATTAAACAATAAAATTACTAAAATTATAAAAAAAGACAACTTAACAAAAAAAGAGAAGAAATAAAATACAAAAATCTAAACAAGAGAAGAAAGAAACATTAATAGACAAATGAACAAATAATTAAATAAAAATTGAAAACTCAAAAGCATGCGCATTCAAATTGGCAAATTATGGACTGACTTGTGGGGTTAAACACGTTCTGTTGTATCAGCTCTGTCTCAGTGCATCTTGCTGGGCAAAAATTGGATCACTACAAAAGAGAGATAAATTTATAATAGGCAATGCAAAAAAAAGAGAGGCAGGATATCCCCAATTACAAAAATTTAAAGTAAAAATGATTTTCAATCAGACAGTTTAGATCAAGATTCAAAACTTACTTAAACATATTTAAATCCAAGCTTGTAAGAAAATCAAGTCCATTTAAAATAGATGTGAAATACCAAATCAAATGAAAAAATTGTCTTGTGTCCTATGACATATATGTATGCACGTGATTACGATTTGCAGTTCGAAAGGTTAAGAAATCTTTTAAATAAGGATTTGTTAAAATAATATGATGTGAATATCAATAATGATTAATTATGCACAGTAAGGAACGTTTCATTTTGAGAATATTTAATAAACATCTCAAAATTAAGACAAGTAATCAGAAGCAAAATCCAAAGAACATCCAAAAGACTCAATTTTAGTTGTTAAAAATTTCATTGAATACTGTGAATATAAAATATATGCTAATAAATGTAAGCTAAGTCCAAATTCAGGAATTCATCACAGCTAGACTAGTTGTCTTTGTAATTGTAATGTTGTGGTGAATATGAATTTTATTAATTAAAAGATCTTTGAAATTCCATAAACGCTAATAATCTTTATGTTTATATATATATATATATATATATATATATATAAATATGTGTGAAAAAAAAAAAAAAAAAATGTGTGTGCGTGCGTGTTTAACAAAGATCTCATTTTATAAAATTTTAATCATTTATACGAATATTTGACAATAATAAGACCTTTACTAGATTAGTTAAATATTTAACAGATTCATTGTTAGTATGTTGAATTAGTTCACATAGAATGTTTTTTTTTTAATAATTCTCTTCAAATTTTCTTAGTTTCTTTAAGTCAACCTGCAAAATATTATACGAACATATTTGTAGAATTCATATTTTTTTATTTATATTTTATACGTTATTTATAAATAATACTTTGTTTTCAGATGATTTCTTATGTATAGATGAGAGAAATAAGAAGAGTTTATTATGACCTCGGGACAATCTAGCGTACCCTGTGGTATGCTTAATGTCGAAACTAGGCCCAGTACTCAACGTTCTCAGATGACCAGATTAGCAATTACATAATGTTTCATTATGAATAGTTCAGTAAGTAAATATGCATGACTCTATGGTATGTGTTGAGAAAAGATTAATGTATAAATATTTATTTACTTATTATTTTACATGGCAACTGTAATTACATTTATCTTAAGATATATTTATAAATATTTATTTATTTATTGTTTTACAAGGCAACTGTAGTTACATTTCTCTTGAGATGTATTTTATTTGATAATTTATCGTTTGCTTTGATTTTAATATCTAACATAATATTATACATAGCTTTAAAAACTTATTGCCTATCATATTATACTATCATTTACCTTGATTTTAGGATTAATTTGATTCCTTATCACATAATCTTTTGATTTGATCCTTTTTGATGCAAAATTTTCATCGTTCTTGAACTTCTCGATGTTTAGTATTTTTTATGGATTAATTTGGAACGAGTAGTGTTGGAATAAAAATATGGATGTTTGTGTGCAATCTAGTGTGTGTTTTTATTCAAAGGAACCTGCATTCTTATTTTTGCTATCACGTTTCATTAAGGCATGAGAACGCTGAGATGATAATATTAAATTCGTAGAAAATATATGCGATTATGCGCAAGGGAATCGAGACATTTCGAAAAACTTTGTTTATCTATCTAGACAATGAGATGGATGTCGGATAGTTGCTTTATGTCTTACTAATCACACAAACTATTATAAAGCTATGAACTGGAAAATGATTTGATTGAAGTTTCTCTCTGAAAATTTTGAAATCATTCGTCTGGAATTCCTAGAAGTACTAAAAAACTCCCAATTGTAAGCCTGTTCCACAGCTCATACAACAAAATGTGTCATCATGTCCCCCCCCCCAAACATCGAGAGGACTCGTTCTGTTTTGAGAACATTCGCAAGATGTTTGCCGAATAACTAGAGCGGAATAATGATCTGATTGATGCTATTTCCGGAAACTCAGTTTTTTTTGGGTCTATAATGGGTTAAATTATAAAATGCGTTTCAAAAGAACCTGAATAAAATTGAAATAACTTTAAGGTACACGAACACGTTCGGAGCACTTTTTTTTAAAAACATTATTTAGAGAAAAATTTATACCCTTTTTAACTTCAGTTTCAATGTAAATAAGGTATGTTAAACTGATATTTGCAATAAATTACTTAAGTATCACAAAATTAGCAAATTTATAGAGAATTTTGAAGAAATTTTAGAAAATTTTCAAAAATGCTACATGAAAATATATTCACCTAATTTATGTAAATTTAGTATCAAAATAAACCTTATACATGTACCTAGGGCTGGGCCTAAAATATTATGGCTATTTAAATAAATAAAAATTTCAGAGCCAGTCGAAGAGCTATTACAAGAAATTTACCATATTTTACAACGTTGTTATACGAATAATAGGCCATAATTTTAAAAATATTCTTATTATGAACATTATTTTAGACCAAGCCCTAGACAACATTATGAGAAAAGATAATACCAAGTTTCAAGGATATTTATCAGTAATATTTTGAGTTGTCATTTTTGGAATTTTCAAAATATGCGAAAAAACTGATTTTGAGAAAAATGCATTTTTAGTACAATTTATCATATATTTTCTATATACACACAATCACTTACTTAAAATTCACCAGTTTTATAGCTGACACCTTCTCTTTGCTCATTTTTAACCATTTTTTTCTTTTTAGCTAACCTATTTTTTTTTCTGGCAACTTTTACCGTTGAAAAGGAATGTCGTTTAGATTCTGTGACTCGAACTTCATCCAGCTCTGCAAAACCTTTTAATGTAAATGCACCAATAGGCACATTGAAATGTTTCAATACATCCAATAATCCTTGAAATCTCTTATTAAATTGAATTACTGCCATATATCCTCCTAATCGCAGTGTTGGTAATGCAACAAAGACGTCTTTTGGAATGAATTTCCACAAAATTCCATTGAAGCACTCATTTGCATTTTGAGTTTTTCCTGGTAAGCATTTCTCCAATAGGCTTTTGTCGCATAATTTCATATATATTGGTTTTATAATGTTAACCAGATTTTGTGGAAGTCCTTTAGACTTGTCCTTATAGATTTGTTTATTGAGTGATACAGCTCGTTGATATTTGCACCAGCTATCCGGTTCAACAGGGCATTGGCCGTGCATTGGTTGTTTTGCATTTGAACAACAGTGAAAAAATGCTGCAATTACTGCACGTTGCATACCTTCTAAATTATTCACATTGTCACGGATAGCTATGCCATAATAATTTTGCAACTTATCGATGAAGGCATCTGTCAGTTTTCCCCGTCCTCCAAGCCCTTTTCGTGTTGATTTCAATTTTCTTAATCTTGTACCAACACGTTTTTGTATATGTCCTATACATTCATATTTTGTAACGGTATTCTGGCCATAAATATTTTTCACAGCATCATACGCTTTGGAGTCACCATCTCCAAAAAAGCTTACATATTGTAATTTCCTCATTTCAACCAAACGTTCAAAAAGGCGATATACGCCAACAGGTTCCATAGCACCAGATGATCCTGTATGCTTTGCACAGTTATGAATGGTGTTTAATCCTTCATTTTTTGAATCGCAAAGTCTACATACTTTAGACATGAATTCAATGTCTAATACCTTCCCTATATCTATTGAAATAACAGAGACACATCCATTCAAGGATGAATATCCTCTGCGTTGCCAAGTTCCATCAACCGACACACCACATTGAGATAATTCAGAATCATTTTCACTACCTCTAATTTCCAAAGCAGCTTCATCATAGTATTACACGCTACGTAGCTAGCAGCAACTTCAAGTTTTTTCTCAAGGAAACCAAATGCTGTCTTTGAAGGAACATTTATATTGATGGCGGAACAAAGTTTTTTGGCCGCAGAATATCCTTTGCCAATGACTCTCATACCAAAAACAAATGCAAGATTAATATTAAGCAATTTGTTTATTTTATCAGATGAACAAAAAGAGAAGGAATAGTCACAGTTTTCACATTTTAAAGTCATGTTCATGGCTAATCCAAAAACAGATTCTTGCATTACATTAATACTTCTTTTAAAACATACAGAACAACATAATAAAGAAATTACATGACTGAAAATTCCTAAGTTAAAAATAACATTTTTTTCATCATTTTCAGTAACATCTGAAGGTTTGAAAGAATTCATCAATTTTGTTTCACTGGCAGTTGAAATATCTACATCTTTACTAATTTTTTCATTCTCTGGAACTGGAACTTTATTAGAGTACCTATTTCCTTTGAACTGTCTTTTACGAGAATAACTTTTATTTCTGTTATTTCCCATAGCTGTAAAAATACTAATACCAGAAAGAAAATTCAGTATTGTTTCAAATAAAAAGTAATAAGTTTTGTTATGCAACTACACAAGCACAGTTGTCAACAAATCAAGCTGTATGTAAATAAAACAATTATTGCCAGATTTCCTTAAATTCTACGTCGTCAGACACTAGCACAATGCTTAATTATTTTAAATATTGCATCAAATGTTTTCTAAATTTATATTAAAAATAAATATGGTATTTTAATTCTGTTTGACATCTTTAAAGGGCATTTAAATGCTGACTTCCGGTCATTTAAATACCCACATCCGGTTTTTTGAGCTTTACTAATTCTTTAATATCTTGGCTTTTAAGTGACGTAGAAACAAAATAAAAACAGTTTTATAAAGCTAAATAAATGCTTTATTCAAGAAAACAAAAAACTGAAAATGTGATTTTTTTCGAAAATTGACCATTTCAACGTGTTCGTATACCTTAATGCATTTAATGTATGTTGTTAATTATTTTAGGTCCTCAAGCAAGGGTAAGAATGAGTGAACCATCGGGGCTACTAAATGTACATCTCACCGTAACTGGGAAATAATGGTCTAACTAGGTCAGTAATGTTGGCTAGTTTATCGCTCCTAGCGATGCCACGTGATTCTACTTGAGAGTTTTTATGATATATTTTGGTGTAAAAGGATCTGATTTGTACAGAAAAACTCTTTAGAAATACTAATATGAGAAATGCCTTTTAACTCCTCAAATTTAGAAAATGAGTTCAAAATGTTTCAACTAAATTGTTCAACCTCCTCCCTAATACAAATACAAAACTTTGCAAGAGACCGAAACTAATTATATTAGATTCATGTAACTACCTTAAAAATTGAAATTTTTAAAATTTGTCTTGGAATTAATTTCTTCTTAAAATTTTTACCAATAATTTCCTTTCTCTTGATTTTTAATTTTAATTTTATTTAAACTGTATATATGACTAGATCCTGTTATACCCCACCGGACTTGCTCCTCTTAGCTAACTTTTACAACATTTGATTCAGTTATGGGCAGCTTATAGAGCCACTGTCCAGTAACCAATAGCAAAACTTCCTCTCAGACAACATCACCAATATCCGAATCTTCCTTACCTATTTTCCTTAACCACCTATGCAACAGCCAATGGAAGCCTAGAAACATCCAATAGTGAGGCAAAACCTTTTACTAACTTCTCAACAATTAGCTTAAAAATCTATCACCACCATCGCTTCTACACAGCCTCACTGATACTGGCTAGATGGATGCTTCGCAATCTTGGCTCTTATCGATTACCACTTAGACTTAAAAAAAAGGGAACCTATATATATTTGTTCTTGTTATACAACAATCTAAATATGATCATATTAAAATTCTAGGGAATTCTTAATTGTCCTGATTTAATTATTTAAGTCTAATACACACACATCTTTTATTATTGGTAGTCAATAATTGTTATTGTTATAAGTAAGTGCTTAAATAAGTACAATAACCCTCGAATTAGTGATTTAAGTGAAATTAGTTTCTTACAATGTACTGTTATGTGTAGTTAAAAAAAGTCCTTTCAATTACACAATTATTCATAATTTATACTTTTTCTAACATTGCTGAATTCATTGAAATACACTGACTCTTTTATCTGTTTTTTGAATGCTATTCTCAAACACTTTTTGATTTTCTTAGATATAACTGCAATATCAAAGCAATCTTGAAATATGCAAGTGGTGAAAGTTATCATCCTCGGCGCTGCAGGAGTCGGTAAATCCTCTCTCATTCGTCAGTTTGTCTACAGCGAATTCAGCGAGGATTATGTACCCACAGACACCAAGACAGTCTACAACCCTACGGTTGTTTTCAACGAACACATTTACTCCATGCGCATCGTCGATTTGCCTGTCATTCCATACTTTCCATCAAACTCTGCCAACGAATGGATTGATTTTCGCAATTATGGACTTCGAAGCGCTTCGGCTTATATTTTGGTATTTGACCTCAATGATCTGGAATCCTTCCAATACGTGAAGAGCATCCGTGACCAGATTTGTGACACTAGGGACATGCACAACGTACCTCTATTCATCGTAGGAAACAAGCAGGATATGTTGAGGGGAAGAGAACACAGAGAGGTAGCTGGGTTAGTAAAGAAGCACTGGAAGTGTGGCTACGTGGAATGTTCTGCTCGCCATAACTGGCACGTGGTGTTTCTTTTTAAGGAATTAGTGAGAGTTTTGGATTACGCAGACTATGGACAGAAATTGTCCTCCTACAGTTCTCCAAGGTTTGAGAGCCTTCACTCTCACAGAGACAGAAGAGGAGATTCTGTTGTCAAGTGCTCGATTATGTAAAAAGTGCAATATAAGCCTTTGTTATATCAGTTAGCAATGGTGGATTAGATATGCTTCTGGATATTAAATAACTTAAGCCTCATTCTCATCTAAGCAAAAACCTACAACGCAGGAACGCCCAAGGAATTTTTTTGGGATTCGACTCCTTTTCCGACTTCCGTTTAGTTAAAATTGATCAATAATTGATTGAATGTGTGTCATGTGTTTCAGTCCTCTAATGAAAAGACGAAAACCTTAAGCATTGTCATTTGACTGCAACACACGGTAGCTTCTGATCAGTCAAAAGTCTAGTAGTTTTACACCTTGTGGGAATTAGGCTTCTTAATTTATAAGATATTTTATTATAGTTAAAATTATTAAAGTTTGGGTACTTTAGAGCCCTGGAGTAATTTAATATTTTAATAATAAATTTGATTTGACTGTTTAGATAGGCAACACATCAGGAGTGTTTAATATTGATAGGGTGGATTCCTTTATTTAAGGTCACCAGCGGGGATCAAACGAGAAGGGAAACAATAAGTTTCTCATATAGATGATATTTGGAAATACACATAAAATAATTTCAAAGAACAGCAATGTTTTAAATGTTAAAAACATAGCTGAATATTTACAAAATAATGTTTTTCTGCCATTATGAATGCACAAGCGAACATTTTCCCAATGATTCATTTGCACAAAATGTACTGTTAAGAGGAATGGGAAAATATTAAATTAAATAATTATTCTGTATAAATAATTTTAAAATACCTTAAAACTATTGAATGATTAAAAACTGAAGAAGCATCTTTAGTTTTAATTAACGTCCGCTCGAGAAGCTGTACGAAAATTAATGCCGACCAAGGGAGGTGTGATGTTTAACAACTATAATATGGTGAGACTATAACATTTGAACTGGTTCCCCTCTCTTCTAACATATACACTCCTCCGTCTGAGCGCTTTGAGGCTCAGTCCCATTAAATGAGTAACAATAGCCCTTTATTCCATACACTGGGACGTTGGATGAATCAGAATACAAATTCACAATTTTACTTGAATATCACTGCTGTTACTACTAGTTTACCATTGTACCGGAAGAAATATCATTATTCAATTAACGTTCAAGGGTGGTTCAAATGTAAATTATACTTTTCAAAAATATCTTTTATGAAATTCCACCGACCAAAATTACACAAATATTACTTTTCTATATATTCTCCTTCAAAGTATATACATTTTTAAGACGTATATTGGCCGTTTATTTATTCCTATATGACGAAAAGAAAATGAATCTGTGCAGAACCAACTGCGCGCAAATATTTCTCCTCCAAACACTTTTTTGAGGAGTCAAAACTAAATGGAAATCCGAAGCCCCCGGCTGCATAGGGAGAATGCTCAGTGCTTGAGTGTTGTCCAATGAAGTTTTTTTTTTTTTTTTTTTTAAATTTTTTCTCTTGTTACACCAGTTGTGTCCTAGAGAAGGAAAATATTGCGGATTGCAATGGAAATACTTTGAAGTGAAATACTGATTTAACCTTCTCCAAAAGCTTAAAGTAGTATACTACATTCATCGTATGTTGGACAAGAAGAAAATCAACATCCACAATACTCCTAAATCAAAATAATAATAATAAAATAAAATATCGCATAAAAAATCCCAGTTCAGTGAGAACTGTTCCAGTAATTAACTGACGTTTACTTTCAGTGCAACAATTTCATTTTTTGTGTACCATTCCCAACTGGACCGTTTTGGTTCAGGTTCCAACGACTGAATAAAATGACATATAAAGAATAAAAGGATGCCAGACGGTAACTTAAACTTTACATAATTTATCATTTCTACAAAATTATATCAAAATTATGTGCTTCTATTAAAGAGAAGTCTCTTTTATATTTAATCCATCTAGTATGCATAATTAATGTATGCAAGTTTTCTACTCCTAAAACAATTTTTAATGAAAATCTTTTCTTTTAATTTTGAATTAAAAGTTAAAGAAAATGACATGTCCTACTATAAGCAATGGTATACAATCCTTATTTTTAAAATTATAAAATATCCTTTATTCTAAGCTATTAAAGCAAAATTAATGCAAACTTTTCTTTTAAGGTCATTTACCTAACGTTAATAAGAGTTTAGAAAAGTATTAATGACCCGTACACTTTAGTAAATGTTATTTATTTCACTTAATAACTTTCATAATAGTGTTATTTGCTAAATGACCATCACAGAACGCCGAAAGAGGAATTTTAAATAGATATTAATATTTAAATTTGAAATAAAGCAATTATTAAACAAAAATATAAATATTTTATGCATCTAAAATATATATTTATTAATATACTATTGATTTGAATCGAAGCAGAAATTTAGCTATCCAGAAGTTTACCAGAACCTTAATCCACCATTGTTTGTTAAGAAGCCATTTCTTTATCATGATAATATCCGCAGATTGTGGCCTGAAACGGCAACCTATATGTGTTCAATGTAGACATTTTATTAACGGGATTAAAAAGAGTATTCTAAATTAAAGGGGAACCAAGGCGAACAAATTCGATAAGAAATTTTTAAAAAACAATTGCAATGTCAAATAAATACATATGTTCTTTTCAAAGAAAGTAATGATTTATCGGATGGTACTTTTAAAGGATGCAATGAATTAATGAAATAAAAAATATGCATCCATATTTATTTATATTAATTCATCAGAGTTAAATTTAAGTTAGTGTAATGTTTCTGTCTAATGAGATGACGATAATCGTTTCGCATCTCAAAACAATTTATTTTCAAATTGTGATGAAGCAAAAAAAAAAAAAAAAAAAAATCAGAAATACAATAAAAAAACAAATTTGTACTTATGAAGTAAAACAAACTATAATAATTATCTTTTACTGTTCAAAAGGAGGGAGAAAAAGTGAAAAAAAAAATTGTATTGTAAACAATGAGGAAAAAAACATTAAAAATCCATAGTAATTTATCATATTTTGCAGATAAAAATCATTTTCTTTTGGAGTTTGTATCAATCTTGATTGGCAATTGACGAAAATGAAAAAGAAATGTTTTCGATTAAATTTGAAAGGAAATCTATTAAAACGTGGAAAAGTGCAAATAAACTACCACGCTTAAAATGTTATTAAAAACATTCCAACTATCGAATCACCACCATGTTCATATTAAAAACATATACGTCTTTTTTAAAATTAAATATTTAATTGTTAAATTTTTAAGAAACCATGTGTAGAATTTAATTTTTAAATAATTTTATAACTTTTCATAACTAATCATAGCATATATTTAAAAGAATTCCAGACATTTGAATATAAATGTAAAATGATTTACAAATATTTGTAATTGTACTGTTTTCGTAATTAGTAGAAATCTGTATTACAGTTTCACAATTGTGTACCGTATTTCATCTGCCTTCACTTCGTCTATGGAAGGCATAGTTTCAGTTTTGTTACAATATACATATATGAACAAAGAAAGCAAACAAACGCTAGGTGAATGTTATCATAAATGTTTCGTGATGTCTCATATTAAATTTTTTACGCTGAACCGAGCAATGAACAACTATTTTATATTGTTCTATAACCGTTAAAGAGAAAAAATACATCAGAAATGTTTTTGAATTTTAAACATATTGTTACATTTGTTCTGAAAATTTGTAAGAAGATACTGTGTTACTAGCCCGCTGTTCTTATTTTGCTACATAATATTGTTGGTTATTGCATAGGGTGAGTCAAAAGTCACTTCATAATTTGATGTGAAAAGTTTTTATTAAAATTATTATTTTTTTTGTTTGTATACGAAATCTGAAAATCAAGTTTTTGGAATTTTATGAAGGAAATATGCACAACTAAGCAACGTGGGAAAATTATCCACAACGGAAATAAAAGTTGCTTTGTTCTCACGAGCGGGAATATGCGCGTTATTTTTCTTTTACAGAGACTTTCTAAGACTATGATATTGACCTTGGTTAAAATTCTAGAGACAAATAATCTGTCCACGAATTGAATGACTATGCCCGGGATTCAGGATATCCAATCTTGATCGTATTATAGAAAGTATTCCCGAAAAACTAGGAGCATCGATTAGATGCCGTTTTCAAAGACTTGAAATCAGTCCTCAATGCTCCCCTGATCTCACTACACCAAATTTATTTCTCTGGGAGTACCTTAGACATTACGCTTCCACCAAAACACATAAAACTTTCCTCAACTGAATACCGATATCCGTTAACAAATTCAAGGGTTTCAACAAAAGATATTGCAAGCTCTTGTGAAAAACATGATGGAAAGATCCCGTATTCAAGAACAGAACAATGGTGCTCTTCTAAGAGATATTGTTTTCCATATATAATCTGAACTTTTTTTTTAAAAAAAAAAACATTATATATATGCTTGTTTGTATTCTGTTGAGAAACATTAAAATCATATTAATTTAAAATTGTAAAGTGACTTTTGGCCCATCCTGTAATTATATTAAATTATCTATTTTTAATTAGTGATGTTGTAGCTATTAATTGGTTGCTCATTAGTGATGTTCTTGTAAATAATATTTACTAGTTTTCAAGTGTCCAATGAATTTTATACATAAATCTAAGCTATTCACATTTAATAATTCCTATTTTATTTGCAAAGGCGTCCATGCTAATGTGTATGTGATTGATCTCAGTAATAGTTGGTAACAAATATTAGAGAATCTGTAATTCCATGTGTATGTGTGCATATATCTCTAGAGAGAATAGCATTATATAAGGCTTTTGGTGATATATATTACGAGAGAAGGTTTTAGAAAACTAAATTTTTAGTGTAATATAAATGCTTCGATTTTATTTGTTAATAAATCCATTTCTTTTACCCGAAAACTTCAGATTTTATATTTTAATATTTTGTGATTCAAAATTCATAAGTTTTGTGTTTTAGCGCACACACCTGAAAAATAAATAATCATAGAAAAAAAAAATAAAAGTTAACATATAAAAATTATTCTGAGAACAAGAAGTATTTAATTGATGAATTATATTTCATTAATAAATCTAAACTAAGCGAAATTTTAGAGAATGCTTAATTATCTATTTTAATTCAAACTTCAATGAAAACAACAATAAATATTAATTCAAATAATTTTCTTAATATTTCACAAGTAGATTTAAAAATATATATGGAATACATACATGTTAAGAATAACTTTAAAAATGTTATCAATCATAAACTTTTTTTATTTCAAATTTTCATTGTACTGAGATTATACATAGATCTTTTAAGAGATATGTTAGTACAACAGATGTATAGCTGAAATTCAATATCTATCTATATTGAATGCCTATTTATGCTAAACATACTAATTTTATATTGGATTATAACTCAATCTCTCTCCTTAAAAATTTTAACAACTCTCAATCTTTCGAATTCATCAATAAATTAAATAAATTGCCCTCGTTCAAGGTAACTGAATATCTATGTATGTTGATTAATCACTGATTAGGGTGATTGATGAAATGAAATTTTTTATGAAAACTGTTGAAAGATTAAAAAACTATGTTAACTTTCTTAACCAGAGCATATTAGTGTATTGTAAATAAATATAAACATGTTCGTATTAGTTTTCATATAAATTATTTTTTTTAAAAAAGTTAAGAATTTTATTTTTAAATTTTGGAACTAATTATTTGCCGTGTATTTTTGAGCAATTTCTTCTCCTGAAAAGTTAAAAATGCTTCGAAATGCAATTAAAATAGTGAGACACCACAAAAGCATATCAGGCTGCATTTAATATCAAGGTCATTTTAAATTTTAACTATGTTAAAAAATATTTTTATGAGAGGTTTTCTCCTCGATATGAATACAAAAAACCTTCCTAAAATAAAAAGAAAAATTATAACTTCTTCAATGCATTAAAATGCAAGCGGAAAGAATGAATATCAGAACCATATTATAATTCAAGGAAAATGTATTATTTTGATTTTAGGACGCAATTAATTAAACGTTTTGTTTTAATCTTTAATATCCATTAAAATTACTTGATTGAGAGGTTGAAAAGTTCTTGAATGCTCTTTATGAACATTTTTATAAATCAATTAGGCATCATAAATTAATTTTCCTTTCTGTGAAAAATACTTCAAACATATTAATTTGTTTTGATTAAGAAACATTATAGACGAGCGAAATTAAGATGATGCCTTAAGAATGTATTCAGTATATCTAAAATAAATCAAATTTATAATGTTTTTTTTATGAAATCATACCTTTAATTGAAATATCTATTTAAAAATATGTTGTATTATCACTTCTGATGTGAAAATAAACGATTTAAAATATTAATATTTATTAAAATGTCAAAATATATTTTAAAATCTTATAAAATTTTAAAAATAATTTAAAAATTGTATATCTGGTGGAAAAAGTAATTAAATAACTATTTTATATAAAGTATTTTAAGAAAGAAGAAAATTGTTGTTTTTATTTAAAAATATGTTCATATAAGCTTCTCCTTCTTTTCGTAAGTTGAAAACCATTGATATTTCTTATATGATTTTAAGAAAGCAAAAATATTTAGCTCTGTAGATATAAGTCCTCTGAGATACTATCAAAAAATCGTAAAAATGAGTTAAAATTGAAATTCTTTTAGAATATGAATACGTATCAAGTGCATTACAGTAAGTTATCTGAAAATTAGAGCACATATATAGCTTATATTATATCAATAAATAGGAAAAATATTTTAATATTGTTTGGTGCCAGTTCATGTTTGATAAATATTTAACAATCACTTTTTGCTCTCACACAAAAGTGAAATTACTCATTTTGTTCACATTTATAGGTTTAAATTTATTACATAGAATTACATGTTTACACACGTATATAAATGAATTTTTTCTCTTTTTTCAAAAAAACTTTGACAATCTAAAATGTTTGAAAATAATATTTTCAATTACCATGCTTTATACTTTTTCTTATGGAATTTGTGAATATGCTTATACCTGCTACTCAGTGTTTAGAAGTATTATTATATGATGATGGTGGTATAAGGAAGCGAAACGATTACTTTATGATACTATATCCAGAGATTTTAAAATGGAATTGTATACCTATATATCCCGCATGAACTCGCATGTTTGTATATAATGAATGTGATATATCTGTGTTTTATGTGATAATAAAAACTTGCTCAATGTCTTCATTATGTTGTGTGCTGTATTTTTACTGAAAATAACTAATGTCTAACTAAGCAGCAACACATGGGCTAGTGGAAATAGACCTTGTAATATTGAGACTTGGTCCAGTGACGAGGACAACACCTGAGCTCTCAACCCCTCCTTTGACTTCCCCATCGTGATAGCGTGATTACTTTGAGTCTCTAGATATTTAACAATTTTTCGAGGGTGATTGAAAAAAATAACCTGTATTGGTCAATAACTAGGGCGAAAGATGGTTGGTTTCACCATCGTGAGCTACCATCTGTGAAACGGCGACAAAATAAACGCGATGCTAATACATAGGTTAGTTTTGATTGCTGCAGTGTTCAAGTTGTCACCATCAATGAGGTCTAGATTCATAATCATATATCAGAAACCAAAACAATGGGTTATTTTCGGTGAATTTGCTCCTAAGGAAGCGAAGATGGATTGCATCGACCATAAAAGTTATGGTGACGATATTTTGGGATGCGAAAAATTGATTGATAGACTTCTCAGAAAGAGGAAACATGCTATTACAATGAGTTACCCTATTCCTAGTTCTCTTTCCTAATACCTCATTTCACATTCCAAACAGGGGTACAATTTGAATCATCCTCATATATGATACATTTTATAGACAGTTAGTAAACAATTTTAACTCAAAGTCAACAAATCATACGTCATAAATAAGCTGCATTATTTAAAAATCAACTTTGTGAGCTCGAATACATTAAATGAAATCGAAGTTCAGAAATAAAAAGAAAAGATGAAGAACATATATTTAAGAAATTATTTTTAAGCATAAACAAAAAAAAATTTGTCAACCTTAAATAATGTTTATTAAGTCCTCCAAACTAATATCATTCTGTAAAAGAAATTATAAAATTAGCATCATTTTATTAACATTTAAGTCTGTTTATAAGCAACAACAACAATAAATAAACAACGCCCTTATTTACAGTACCATACCTTTTTTTCCCTCATTTTAAACCGTTAAAAAGCGAATTACCGCTTAGAAACTCTTCTCTTCAAAAACGTTTTTTGCAATCCTCCGAAAGTGTTTGCTTAGATTCTAGACAGTTACTTACCTGTTGACATATTCTTTTTATAAAACCGTGTTTAAATCCCTGTTGTCATGGGAATCGAGAGGAAGAAAAAAAATTGGTTACCAGGCAACAGAGAGCTCTTTTAAGGTTTCGGGCGACAAGCCGGGCATCACTATTGAATATTTGCTTTTAATGTTCTCGGATATTTTCGATTGGGTGGATGCGATTTGAAAATCAATGATTTATGGGCTTGTGAAATATTTACGAGCGTCATTTCACTTCTTTGGTTTCTTTTTTCGTGAGGTATTATTTCGATCGTGACTTATACGGATTGCAATTTGGAATAAAAGACGCTTATGAAGAATAAAAAAGACGCTTTTAAGATGTAACTATCTTAAGCTTTTGAGCTTGGAATGCTTTGAAAGAATAAATAAAACCGAATTTAAAGGGTATATTCACAGTATATTTAAATATATCAAATGTTGGAATAATTAAAGCGAATATTCTATAACATTCTGTGATAAGTAAAGCGAAGTATTATATTTTAAATCTTAGTACTGATAAAAGTATTTAAAAGTTTCACCAAATAAATGTTCAAGTAGTAATATGTATATATATATATATATATATATATATATATATATATATATACTTTCTTTCTTTATATATATATATATATATATATATACATATTACTACTTGAACATTTATTTGTTGAGAACTTTTAAATACTTTTCCCATCATTGCCCAAGATTTAGAAATGTAATACTTCAAGCACTGCTTTATCCGGAGATGTTTTCGAATGTTCAGCGCACAATTGTTCAGCATTTGATATGTTAAATGCTCACTGGTTCTTGCGCTTTTAAATTCCGGTTTTGTTATTCTTCAAGCGTTGAAACAAAACTGAATGGTTACACTCTTAAAGAAAATCTTTATTCTTCATGGCCATCAACTTGTTCCAGAGTGCAGTCAAGTATGGAGTCGCGATCGAATAGCCACCTCACGAAAACCAGTGAAATGACGCTCGTAAATGTTCACCAGGCCATAAATCGTTGATTTTCAGATCATCCACTTGATAGAAATAATGAGGGAACGTTAAAGAAACCAGAATATTTGAGGTGCCCGGTCGCCCAGACAGCAAGAATATCTGGTGACCAGTTACTACCGGCGGGGTTTAAGGTTTCGCGCGGTAACGCGCGCGGTTCGCGCTGCTATAAAACGCGGACACTGCTGCGCACGCGCCTGCTGCCGTTCGGCGCGCCGCGCCTGCGCATCAACGCGCCGCAGGCGCCATCACCTGCGCGTTGCCGTGCGCCTGGCCGCGCAGCGCCATCAACGCGGCCTGCGCGGAACGCGCGGACCTGCCTGCGCGCGTATCTTTGGTTGCGCATCGTGGCGCGCCGCGCGCCGCGGCGCCTCGGCAGCAAACGCGGACACGGCGCTGGCGCCGTTTGGCGCATGCGCAACATGCGCTCAAACGCTTTCTACGCGGCGCGCGTAAAAACATGGTTTGCTGGCGCTCTGGTTTTGCCATGCCATATCATGCCGCCCTCGCTTGTTCTGCTGGTTTCGCGCCTTTGCTGTACGCGCGCCTGCCGCAAATCGCGCGGTTTATAACATGCACCATGCTGGACGGTTTCTCGTTGCGTTGCTCGCGAATCGTATCATCAGGATCTGGTTCGAGAGAGGAAGGTTTTCTAGCGGTAATTCGCTTTTTTAACGGTTTAAAAATGAGGGAAAAAAAAAGGTATCATTTCTAAATAAGGGCGTTAATTTTTATTTATTGTTGTTGTTGCTTTATGAACAATGTTAATAAAATGATCTTCGAAGAAAGTTTTATAATTTCTTTTTTTACAAGAATGATGGTTGGAGGACTTATCAGCATTATTGGGTTGACAAATTTTTTTGTTTATGTAAAAAATAATTCCTTAAACCTCATATTTCTTCATCACCCTGCTTTTGAACTTCGATTTCATTTAATGTGTTCGAAGGCTCACAAGGATTGATTTAAATAATGCAACTACTGACGTATGATTTGTTGACTTTTGATTAAAGGTGTTTTACTAACTGTCTATAAAATGTACATCATATATGAGGATGGATTCAGGAATTATTTGCCCCTGTTTGATGTGAAATGAGGTATTGAGGAAAGAACTGAGGAGCGGTAACTCATTGTAATAGCAGCTGTTTCCACTCTTTCAAGATCTGTATCAATCAATTTTTCGTAGAAATATCGTCTCACCATAGCACTTTTATGAAGGTCCATTGAAATCCATCCTTCGCTTCGCCAAGACAGAATTCACCGAAAATAATATACCCATTGTTTTGGTTTTCTGATATATGATTACTAGTAGTCTATGAACCTCATTGATGAACAACTGGAACACTGCAGCTTAATCAAAACTAAGCACCTATGATAACATCGCATTTTATTTTGTGTAATATTCGTTCACAGATGGTAGCTCACGATGGTAAGAAACCAACCATCACTTTCGCCCCTAGTTATTGGCCAATACAGGTTATTTTTTTCACCCTCGAAAAGAAGAAGAAGAGTGGTAAATATCTCTAGAGACTCAAAGTAATCACGCTATCCTCACGATGGGATCAAGGGAGGGTTTGAGCTCAGGTGTTGTGTCACCTCGTCACTGGACCCAAGTCTCAATACAAAGTCTATTCCCATATTACATGTCTACAGCTTGTAGTTAGAGACGTTAAGTTATTTTCATTGAAATGTCAGCTTTGGCATGTGAACCGTTGTTGAGTTTTGTTGTCGCTAAGACACAGGAATATGTCATTCAATTATATATAACCATTCACCGGGATCATAGGGATATAATACAAATTCAGGTACAAATCTCTGGACCATGGTATCATGAAGTAAATCGTTTCCATTTTATTATACCCTTATCAATCATATAATAATCCCTAAACGCTGGTAACTGATTATAAAACATGATGCAAGTCCATAAGAAGAAGTATAAAACATGATGATTCTGAAAGTATTTTCAAACGTTTTGAATTGTCAAGTTTTTTTTGAAAAAATTCGTTTACATATATAACGTTATTATTGAAACACATGTGATTCCTGTCATGATAAGAGTTTAAACTATATAATGATGTGGAAGACAAAATGAATCCAATTCACTTTTTTGGTAGTGAGGGAACAAAAAAGTGATTCGTTAAATGTTGTCAAAACGTGAACTGATATTAAAACATCATTTTCCTATTTTGTTGATATAAATATCAGGCTATCGCCAATACAATTTTCAGATAAACGCTGTCGCATGGTACGTAGTCTGTTAAAGGAATTTCGATTTTAACTCGTTTTTTTGATTGCGATGGTATCTGGAGGGACCATAATCTACAGGCTAAAATGTTTTTTAGCTGTTAAAGATCATGCTCTCAAGAATATCAATGGTTTCACCAGCTACAAAGGAGAAACTATCAGCGGGCATTATTTTGAAATAAAACAGCTCTTGGTACATATTTCTTTAATTAAAATGCTTTATATGAAATAGTTATTTTAGTACTTTTTTCACCAGATATACATTTTTAAATTATTTTAAATTACATAAGATTTTAAAATATGTTTTGACATTTTAATAAATATTCTTCAATCGTTGCATCAAGTGATAATGACATATTTTTAAGTAGATATTTCAGTGGAATGATTTCATAAAAAAACATTATAAAATTTGGTTGTTTAGATATATACTGAATGGAATTCTTAAGGGCATCATCTTAATTTCAGCTCGTCTATGTTTTCTTAATCAAAACAAATTAATATGTTTAGTATTTTTCTGAAAGGAAAGTGATTACCTTTGTTAGTTTTGGTTATAAAATGTTCATAAAAGGAGCATTCAGAACTTTTCAACCTCTCTCAATCAAGTAATTTTTAATGGATATTAAAGATTAAAACAAACGTTTGGTGTGCGTCCCTCGTCAAGCTGTTTTCAGCGGAATTTATATAATATATATGCTTTGTTGTTTCCTTCAATGCCTTCTCCCATTAAGCCTTCTATCAAGCTCCCTACTATATTCATCCACGACCTTGATATTAAATGCAGCTAAATGTACTTTTGGCGGTGCTAAATACACTATTTTAATTGTTTCGAGAAGCATTTTTACTCAGGAGAAGAAATTACTCCAAAATACGGCAAATAGTGGTTTCCAAGAATTTAAAATAAAATTTCTGCTTTTTTTAAAAAAAAATAATTTATGCTGGCCAGAACATATTTATGTTATTTACAATACACTATATACAGTTAAAGAAAGTTAACACTTAGTTTTTAATCTTTCAGCTTAGTTTTCATAAAAATTTCATTTCAATCACCCTAATCGGTGATTAATCAGCATACACATGAATTCGGTTACCTTGAACGAGGGGCAATTTATTTTAATTTATTGATGAATTCGAAAGATTATGAGGAATTTGTTAAAATTTGGGAGAGATTGAATTTATAATCCAATATAAAAATTGAGCCATGTTTAGCATAGGCATTCAATATAGATTCTTGAATTTCAACTCTTCATCTGTTGTACTAACATATCTCCTTAAAGATCTATATACATGTCTATTTGTGAAAATTTGAAATAAAAAAAAGTTGATGGCATTTTTTGGTGAAATTCCTTGTATATATGTATTCCGCTATATTTTTAAATCTACGTGATGTAAGAAAATTATTTGGGTAATATTTTATTGTTGTTTCATGAATTAAAATGAATGTTAAGCATTCTCACAAATTTCAACTGGTTTAGATTTGTTAATGAAATATAATTCATCAGTGCTTCTTGTTCTCAGAATAATTTTTTTATGTCATGTTAACTTTTACTTTCTATGATTATTGCGCACAGGTGTGTGCGCTAAAACACAAACTTACTAATTTTGAGATCACAAAATAATATTAAATATAATCTGAGTTTTCGGGTAAAAAATGGTTATTAACCAAATAAAGTGGTGATATTACACTAAAATTTAGTTTTCTCTTATAAATATATATCATAAAGCCTTATATAATGCTTTGCTATACCCTGAGAGATATATGCATACACATGGAGTTATTCTCTGATGTTACGTTGGCGTGGACGATGAGATGGATTGATTAGTCGGATGAGCGGTTTGTGTGGGGTTGGACGGTTGATGATTATCGATTTTCGCAAGGACATCGCTGATTTACACACACACACACGACAATTAATATTTCTGGCATCTTCAGTAGAAATGAATCGGGTGTATATTTTGGGATGGTTTAAAGGACAAAACTTACAGTTTTTAGGTGTATGATTTTAATGTTCTCAACAGACCCTGAGCAAAACGTATGCTCATGTTTTAAAAAAGTTCTGGCGGACAATAATAATGAACCAATGTCTCAACAGGCATTGTTCTGTTTCTTGAATGGGATCTTTCATCATGTTTTTCACAGGCTTGCAGTATCTTGTTGAACCATGATTTGGATGTCGATTCGGTTGGGGAAGAGTTTTTATGTTTT
>BMAW01118563.1:311778-365779 GCA_019974015.1 Nephila pilipes
TATATATATATATATATATATATATATATATATATATATATATATAAGTGCAAGGGTATAAAGATCAACTATAAACGAGATTTTTTGAAAAATGTATTTTCCAAAATAGACTATTTACCAAAATTGCATTAGTGTTATTTTTCTACCTCCCTATATGATACGCCAATTTTTCTAATGTATTCGGGATTTTTTTTTTAATTCCTGAACACCAAATGATAAATCGGATGTGTAAGGAGAGCTCACTGATTCTACTTCTTTGTTCGATGAAAATCTTTCTGCGTATAACGCTTCTTCGAAAGGTCCAAACAAATGGCGCGGTAAGTGCTCTTTAAGCAAGCATTTGATAGAACTTTGTATGATCTGGTACGGATCGGTTGTTTCGAATTGTTTCATGTGCATTTGGGTGTTTATTGACTTGGGCCACCAAGTCACGATAGTATTTTCGCCCAGGGTTTATTGTAACTGTCAATTTCCTTTTCTGTACCATACGTCTTATTTTCTAGCGGACTACATATCGCGTTGGGGCAATTCTGCATTTCTGTATATACATAGAATCGTATAATAAACTGTCCTCTAAACTCAGCAGGTTTTCTCCGAATGCTAGTCAAACTAATCAGTACAAGTATATGACTCTCGGTATGCAGTAAAAACTCAAACTAGAGATACTCGTAATAAATCTAGTAAAGCTTATCGCAATTTGTTTAACAATAATTGTATTATAAAATATTTTTCTTTTGCGGTATGTCTCTTTTACCAGTTGCTTATTAGCGTCGCACTGAGAAGCTACACGAGGGCTATTATAGAGGACGACACCTGAGTTGGCACCTCCCTCTCCATACTTCCACACCACACCGACGGAAAATTCGACCAGATTTAACGTACGTCAACCCCACTACCTGGCTTCTTTTTAGCGACATCAGGGCTCGCATTCAGTGACTCGAGGAAAATGACACCAACCGCGACTATCAACTACTATTTGTGCAAGTACAATCAATTTAATCAATGTTCAATATCTGAATTTAATTTTGCAGCTTGTAGAATGAGATGAAATAAATTGTAGGATAATTATAGCCCTTTTTCTTACTTCTTAGAAGAAAAAAAAATATGCATTCATTAGAGTATTACCATTCCCAGCTGGCAAACCCATAGGAGATGATTTTATAATTCTCTTTGACCTGGTTTGGATAACCAGCGCGATATTTTCATTTGAAATTCCTGACCCACAAAAGGACTTTGATGTTTCAAAAACAGTTATAAAAATGAATGAAATATATAAAGTAAATGCAGTGGCCGCGGTAGCCCAGTGGTCATGGTTTCGGATTCGGGGCCGGCGGTTTTCGTTCAGTCGCGGGTTCGAGCCTTGGTATAAAGTGAGACTTATGACAGCTGTCAAATAAAAAAAAAAAATCATTCGCTATCCATCGAAATAATTCGTAATCCATGCGTCAGTTTTAAGTATAGAATCTTTTCGTTTATTGAACTTGCATCTAAATAGAAATTGAATGGACTTTGATCTAAAAATTACATATTTATACTTTGACTTTAGAAAGCAGCGTATGTGTTACCAAAAATGATTTGTTAATTGAAAAAGTATAATCATGGTTTTGCACAATCAGGTGTGGCTGCGGTAATCTAGTAGTCATGGTCACAGACTCACGGCCGGCGGATTTCGTCGAGTCGTGGATTCGAGTTTTTATGTCACAAAAGACCCGCCGAGTAGTCGGGGTTGATGCATGTTAAATCTGTCGAGGATCAAAGTCCTCCAGTTGGTGTGATGTGGAAATCTGCAGAGGAGGGTGCTAGCTCAGGTGTCGTCCTCGTCACTTGACCGAGGTCCAAATTACGAGGTCCATCGCCAATACCCCTCGTGTTGCTTCTAGTGCGACATTAATAAAAACTAAACTAAAATAAAGTAAATGAAAATCATTACTAAGAATAAAATAAAATATTAATGATTTGTTTTAACGTATCGTGAATCTATGTGTTAATATTTAGTAGTAATTAATTTCCTTTAAAAACATTTTGAATAAAATACTTAACAAAAACCTTTTGAATAAAATACTTAACAAAAACATTTTATTCAAAAATGTTGAAATTATAAAACAGTACTTAAATAACAATTTAATAAAAATATTTCAAATTATGGTTTACCACAGTAATTGACTTAAATGAGGGTATTTATTGGTAGTCATTGTAGTTTTGTTAATAATTTTGGTTTCATTTTCTTTGTTGACCTAATTTCGTTTCATTGATCAAATAATTTATCTTATATAGTGCAACAATTATCCCATTTCTTTTCATCCTTGATTGATTAACTTATTGGAATATGAATGATGTGGCTATTTTCCCTCATTTCATATTTGTTTTCACTCCTGGGAGATTTTATTTCCCGATGAAGCCAGTGTGGCTTATAGTCTTACGAGATAGAGAGTCACACAAAGGCTACTATCCCCTTTAGCTGATAAAGTTCAAAGTAGATTAACGCTAAGCACTAAACGAAAATAAAGCCACATTTTACATTCGAATTGCATACAGTAAACTGGAAAGTAGAAATGAATCGGAAATGATTGAAAGTCACCTGTAAAAAGGTAATAAAATATAATCTCAAATATGATTACTTAATATGAAATTCACAGATCTTTTAAATATATGCAATACAATTCTCAAACGTGTAAAGACAGTTTTTTCTAAAAATACTATTTAAAGTATCCTACTTATAAACCATTTCATGGAAATATACACGACACCCGTAAAATATCAATAAGAAATCATTTTTATTCTTTTTGTGGCTACAAATTGGTATCTATGGTAATAAATTTTTTTTGTAACCGTCACACTCAAAAGCAATAAGAGAGCTACTGGTAACACTTTTTGTAATTTTGAACCATTGTCAAGTGACAAGGACGACACTTGAGCTGCCATGTCCCCAAATTTTCACAATATGCTAATGGGAAGACTTGAAGCCTCGATCGATTTAACTGGATCCGCCCCGATGCACGACGGGTCCTTAACGGCATCAGGACTCGATCCCACGATAGGAGTAAAGCAACACCGGCCATAAGCTTTCGACCACTGAGCTACCACGGCTACTAAAGCTATGGGAATGTTTCGTTTCTACGGAAGGATGCAAAACGGAAATAGAGCTCCATGCATTCACCTTTTCTGATATAATTTTACACAAAAATTTACCGCATTTTTGTAGAAAAACTTGCATATAATTTAAGTTTATGTTTCTTTATAATGAATATAAACCTCATTTAATGTCTACAAATGAATCGTTTATTTTAATCATATGATACAGAAATTTTACCTGTGTTACAAATTGACTCCCAGAAAAATTTTACGTAGAAAAAATAACAAAAATAGCAATCCTTTCAACCGATATATTGTCAATATTAAATCTTTAAGAATATATTTATTAATATTATATAAAAGTATTTAAAAAATTATTCTTAATTATCTGATTATTATTATGATTAATAATAACAGAATAATATATTATATGAATGACAATAATAAAATTATATTATAGTATAAAAATATTTGAATGAAGATGATGAATTATTTTTGTAAAATTTCCATCACCAAAGATTACTAACGAAATCTATTCCAAAAGAATTAAAAACAATCAACTGAATTAAAAACATGACCATTATACAAGTAATAAATATAGTAGTTGGAGATGAGTATAGTCATCAATCATTCTATTATACAAAGAGAGGTTCGAAAAATAACCATCCTTGGAAAAAGAAGCATGCTGGAAGGAAAGAAAATGAAACTTGATGCAATATTGCCTAGTGATAGTTTTTCTCTTAAAAATAAACACCGTTGCTTTTCCAGACTATGAAACTATCTTCGCCACCTTTGGGGCAAATTCAAAGGAAACAACCTATTGTTTCGATTGCTACTCTGTTTCTGGTGTTCCGTCTCTTATTGACGGGGACAACTCGGCACAAAATGCTGAAACGAAAAAAAAAAACCTAATTAACCTACGAATCAGTTTCAAATTTCCTTCAACAACGCTTTAAACATGACAGAGCACTATGCCTTAATAACGCAATTTCTCTTCCGATGCAGATAATTTTTATTCACCCTCGTAGATTGACCATGTCGAGAAGAGTTCTGGACCCACTTCCTCAATAAATAAGTTAATTTCAACATCTGAAAAAACGGCGAAATAGATTGCATTTTAGTAAAGGAGAAAAGGCGTGCTTAGCAGAGCAGCATAACAACTAAATAAATCAAAAATGAGGTAGGAGAAAAGTTGGATACTTTGTAAATGGGTGAAGCTAAAGCTCTTCTCGAAATAGTCGATCTGTACAAAGTTTTCAGTTCAAATCTTTTATTGCGATTAGATGAACTTTACAACCAAGAGAATATATAAATATGACTCTACACTTGTTATATATATATATATATATATATAAAGGAATGTTTATTTATCAATTTTAATTAGTTAGAAAGTTTCAATTGAGCAGTTTTAAGCATTTACTTCTTTGAAATAAAATCTAAATTGCTTATATTTTCTTAATTTACTTTTTTTATGTACATATTGTTAGAGTTTTAGTTTTTATTTTCGTCGCACTAGAAGCAACACGAGGGCTATTGGCGACTGACCTCGTAATTTTGAACCTCGGTCAAATGACAAGGAATATTCCTGTGAGCTGGCACCCCTTCTCCTAACTTCAACACCACGCTGACGGAAAGACCCTGGGTCCCAACAGATTTAACGAGCATCAGCCCCGGCTACACGGCGGGTTTTAGCGGCCAAGGATTGAACAATGCTCTGAACGAAAACCGCCGGCCACGAACCCGAAACCATGACCATTAGGCTACCGCGGCCGCACATAGTGTTAGAATTATTTTATGAGTTGAAAAATATATGTATGCAACAATAAAAATCGAAAAGCATGTAACTTTTTAAAATGATTAAATAGATATTGTTATATATTAAGATGTATATAGGAATATTTTTCACTTAACAGATGTTCGACTCATATTATTTTGTCGAACAAGGCTCTAGATACGTATCTGATGTAAATTTCTTTTCACAGGATCATTTTTAAGTGCACTGTTGTCAATTTAGGTAATTTTTGACATTTTAATTTGTCTGTGTATGTGTAGAATGTAAGAAACAAATTTAATCATTTTATGAGAATTCTTATTGAAAATAATTTTCTCTCCATAATGATTACTTAATTTGTTTTGAAAAGATATATGAAACTACACACTGCTTGAGGATTAGCTCGAAAAGTATTTTTCTAGTAAGTATCTCTTCAATTTCATAGAATGTTTTGCTGATGTTGGCTTAAGCTTTGGCTTTTGTCTAGACGGGAAAAGACAGGAACAATTAATTGCATCTCTTTTTCTTTCTGTAGTGAATTTTCGAAAAATGTCTCTTCAACGTGTAAGTATAACTAGCTCTGATTTTAAATGACTGCTTCTGTCTTATAAATGACAAGTAGTGATCAATATTTAGGATAGTCTCAGTGTGGGCTTTACTTTTCAATTTTGTAACGAAATGGAATGCAAAGAAATGCAAAAATATTCGAAGATTTTCCAAAATTCTATTTCGTGGAAGCCTCACACATAAGTAAAAATATGATAAATCTCTGTTGATAAATTAGAGGTATCGCAATACACCTCCTCGAATAACGATATGTGCGACTTGCTCTTCCGACTTCAAAATTTGAATAATTTCTAGTTGTAATTTAGTTTGCAGTACGTACAATAAAGAACTATTATTTATTTTTCACATTTGTATAATAATTTATGTACAACGAGGCTAGAATAAAAAATGAAGCCTCTATGGTTATAAGTATGTGTTATTTATAATTCGATTTTTTTAAATTCTTTTTGTATCTGAAAGCTTCCTGTATCATTTATGCAAAGCAACACTCTACATTTCCCGACATTGTACCCATTCCTTTTAATGCACTTTCGCCAACGTAGGACAAATGGGGCAAATCTATTGAAGAATAATTTCGGTGGTTGTTGTCCAATCACTAGGATAAATGGCAGCTTCCATTTCTTTAGTATAACGAAAAAGGTATCTCTTAAGGTGCTCTTTCAGCTTTAGGATGTAGTGGCGTAGCGAAGGGAAGGATATGGGGATTTAAACCCTTTCCCCACCGTAAGAGTTGTTGTATACTGAAATTTTAATCTGAACCTTTTTAATACTGCTTTATTTTCACAATATCTGAAAAAAGGATATTCGAAATCCCTCCCTGCTTCTACCTTATCTGCATCTTCTTCAGTTCTTAGCACATTCATAACACTTGGGAAGAAATAAGACAAACGACACCTATAGCTTTAAAGTACAGCAAGAAGTTTGAATATAGAGCAACAAATAAGAAAAAGCATGGTCATGGTGGTAGTACTTTTCAGTCACTCTTTATTGATTAATCATGTCTTATATAATGAGCGTGTTTTAACACATCGATCAATAACTCCCGAGTCTAACATTGAAAACAACATTTTTTTTTGCAAACTTTTTTTTTATTCATCAACATAACACCTTTTGTTAATCACCTTTTAGGGTGATACAATCGTTCCAACGCTTTTCCAAATCTTCTTTTTTTTTTTCAAAACCTTTTTCCTGGTCCGATCGACTTAAAATTTTGACACGTTTCAAGCAAAGGTTAGTACTCTAGAAAGACCTGGTTACTGGTTTACTACGAGCGCCATCTCTGGGTTAGTCTTGGGAGTTATTGATCGATGTGTTATGTATAATTTTCTTAACCATTTTGACTGAAAATATAAATCTGACTTACAACTACTAATTCTATGAATGACGAGTAATTTTGTTTGTATTTCAAGAATTCTATTTTCATTGTGGTGAGTGAATTAGAGTGCCCTGTCAAAATAAAATAATATTTTCACCTCTTATTTACCTGCATGTAATGGTTAGCTATAGAAATATATTAATGAGTTAGGATAGAGAAAACTGCACCTTTCTGATTTTGAATCGGTGTTCTTAATAAACATTTGGTGAACAAGCGAGCAGCAGTGTGTTACTATCTGGCTGTCAATGTCAATAAACTTCTTAATCCACGCGAAAAAAAAAAAAATCGAAAGCAAACGTTTCGATCGGTGCTACATTACAAAATGTGCCGAACCACCAAATGCCGGATTATATAATGAGTGCTTAGTATACGTACCTACTAAATGTAAGATAAAGTACCTGAAATTTTGTTTTGTATACCAGGCGTTAGATTCAAAATCTAAGATGTTATTCCTTATTTTCATAGTTATTATTAAAGTAATGACTCAGAACTTTAAAACCTTATGTTTGTGCTTCACAGTAAAACTTTTTAAATTTAGTAACGATATAAATTCGATGAGGAAAGGGACGTTGTTTCATAGAATGGAAGGATTTTAAAGTGTGTCTTACGAAGTGTAGCAGTTTTAAAATAGCAAGACTGAAAATAAAGTTTAGGTTGGTTCATAGGCGGAAGGTATAGTATATTACCTTTCGCCTCATAAAGAGGAAGTAGTTTTTGTAGCCCATACAAAATTGACCCTAATTTCTGAAAATTTTAGGAATATTCAATATTATGGAGGCTCAGGAAGATTAAACACGTTAAGTGATCTGAGGGGGGAAAAAACAATAAAAAGATTAAAATGAAAAAGAAATGTAAGATATAGTTTATTAAAAAGCAAACAATTATTGTCTTATGTGACCTTATACTTTTGTGTTTACCAATTGCAATTCAAAAATGTTAATAGGATTTAACTGGGTCTTACGCAAATGCAATAGATATCAAAAGGTAGTATGTGTTCTAAAGAGTATCATGAATGATGTAGAAAAGTCATGTGTTTAGATAAATGTAAATTTTTTGTTTAGTTTGAGGTAATATGGGTAAATACTTCCGTCAAATATTTATAAGATTTTACTTCGAATTATTTAGTCAAACATATTTGAAACTGAACGATTGTATTAAATTGTGGCGTATGAAGAAACAAAGAAGCATACAAAGACATACTTATAAAAATTGACACTATTCTCATAATTTTCAAGGCTACGAATTATGGAATTATAAATTAGAAGCTTTTGAATTGAATTTTTGAAGAAACAGATCTTTAAATATGGTTATTGATCTACAAATTATAAGAAGAATTGGACATATATTGTGGTTTTGAGCAAGGGGCTGGACCCAATTAATCCACAACGAGGTTTTACTGTACAATTAACTAGAATATTAACGGTACCAAAACTTTGGCAAACATTTGTAATGTGAGAATTTTTTTTTAAATTTCTTACTTTAAAGTGTTAAAATTTGAGCATTTTCTCCAAGAAATAATAGTTAAGATTTTTAAAGCACTTTGTAAACATCTAGGCCCAGACTGCACTTACCAGGCTATAGAGAAATACAGCTTAAAGTATAATGCATATCTTATAGAATTTCGTAGTTAAATTCTAAGACACATTCATTTCAAGCTTTTATAAATATGTTGCCTAGGAATGAACACTTTTCTATTCAAAATCAAAGAATTTGATGATGTTCGTTAAAATGATGCTCATGATAAACAGCTTTAAAAATTTTCAGATTTAATTATTTTAAATGAATGTTTTGAACTGAATTTTCAGTTTTTATATTTTTTCTTTACAGTTTAATTTTAGTTTTAGTTACATTGAAATTTTTCTACTCAGTCGTTATTTTTAATTTTGATAGCTGTCATTTTATCTGAGAAAAAAATTTGAGCTAGTTTTTCATGTTACAAATGTTTATTTGTCGTTGTACAATTGATACTGAAAATGAAAAATTAGTACACTTACCGAAATGAAGATATTTATTACAATTTACATGCTGCCATCTAGTGACAATTTGTAGAAGGTATTTTAATTTTATCTATAGTTATGCATTTTATTGAAATTAAGTGCTTTTCATCAAGATCATAATGTAACTAAAAAATTTTAAATAATTTAAATTTTATATATATATATTATATATATATATATAATCATTTTCTAAATTCAGAAACTTTTTATAAAATTTTATACAATTTTTCTATGTTTAAAATTTTATCATTAATTTAGTGAGGTCCCCAAAATACTGAAAAGAGCATTATTTAAATGTTCTTAAAATTTTTTTGACATAAATTATTTAAATTAAGGCCTAAATACATGTTTATCGTGTAGTAGATTGGAGGAAGCAAGGGTAGCGTAAATTTATTATTCTTTCCACATATATATCGATTATCAAAAGAACTGTACTGAAACTCTAATATTTACATATTTAATTTTGTATTTTAATTATTTTCATTCATTTTCGTATATTTCGTAGCTTATACTTAATTTTATTTTAAAATATTAACTAAAATACATGTTATGATCCATTCATGATTTTTTTATTTTTTATTTTTTTTTTTTTTTTGTTTCAGAATTCGCTTACCTGTTTTTAAATTAAATTTCAGTTGAAAATTAAAAATGTTTTTGTTTTTATTCAAATTTAAGGTTGTTCTCAAAAATTAAGTTCCGAGTGAGAATTTTCCAAAACTTTTAATTTGTTTCTGAATATAAATTTTTCACGGGAAGGCATACTCTTTTAGAGGATATTAAGTTCCTTGAACATTTTTAATTGTCTGTAGTTACTAGCGGCAGGGGCTTATTACAAAAAACATAGATTTTGAAGAGATATAATTTTTTAATCAATGAAATGCAGAACCTGTGCAGAAGTCTGATTCAGATTGGTTCCAGATTATAAATATTTATTAGATCATTGTTTTACATTTTATGTCATTCTTCTTTCCTTCCTTTTTGTTGAGATTTTAAGAGTATTTTATATTTATTTCTTGAAATATAATGAATTTTTCTCTATTTCGACAATATTTTACAAAATATATTTTATGTACTTCAAATCTATGGTAGTTAAATGCGATTAACTACTTTAATTATACTTTGCTACACTTCCGCAATTTGAATGTTAACTTTGATTCACTACACAATTGTAACGTACTGAAAGAATGCTAATTTATTGTAGGATCACTATATTAAGTGCATAATATTTTTCAGTGTTCTATGATCTGAAAATGGAAAATATTTATTCTGGATGTAATATACATATTCTTTAGAAAAATTAAGATTTCAGAAAAATTAGAGAATTTTTTCTAGATAAAGCAGTACAATAAAACTGATTATAGATCTCTACACACACCATTTCTCAATATGAATTGATTACATACTAATTTTGTTTCGGAAAATGCACATCACTAGGGTCTTCATGACAATAATTACTTCATATGTCCGAAAATAAGTTACAAGGAAAGCAGTAAACATCATCACTCTATCACTTGCTGAATTAGACAACCACGTGAGATTCAGTTACAGTAACATTTTTACAGTTTTTCTCACAGTTAAATTGCAGGATTAGTAACATAAAATAATACGATTAGAAAGTAAGTAATAGTTCAAATGTTCAGCTAATGATATACTGTAACAGGAGAAAGTCAAAAAAGCTAAATATATTCTGAGCTAAGTCAGTTGCTTCTAATTCAATCTGTTGGATTTTGACCTTAGCGTCTAAACTTGATGATTGATGTTCTGAGCGATTTCTGATGAGCGCAGTAGCCGAATGATCATGTTGTTGTCCTCGTCATTTGCCCGAGGCTCAAAATTGCGAGATCCGTACCCAATGGCCTGCGTGTTGCTTCAAAGTAAAACATTAATAAACAATGAATCAATTAATCTCTCTCTATCTCTGAGCGATTTCTTATGATATTTTCTCAACAACAAGGTAAATGAGATATCATAGCCTTTGTTGCTGGATATCTCCCATAAAAATGTCAATCAAATGGGTAAATCATAACATTTTCTGAGATGTTGGTACGTGTTTTCGAGAGAGCCTGAAAATGATTTTTAAGACAGAGATATTGTAACATGTTGGTTTATTATTAATTGTAATCACTTCTATTAATAGTAATCGTATATATTGTAAGTGTACGAAATCTTGCACTAATTTGATAGGTATTGTTGGGTTCCAGCACGTGATGATAAACATTGTTTCTTTCTTGTGCATAGTAAATTACCATTAATATGAATTGTTGAGTTCGACAAAAACTTCATATGGTATCAACATAGTGTTTAACTAACACTTATTAAAACGCTTTAGATTAGTTTAGTTTAGTTTCTTATTAATATCGCGCTAGAAGCAACACGAGGATTATTGGCGACGGACCTCGTAATTATGAACCACGGTCAAGTGACGAGGTTGACACCTGAGCTGGCACCCCCTCCCCTAACTTCCACACCACGCCGGGAGGACACTGGGCCCCGATAGATTTAACGTGCATCAGCCCCGGCTACACGGCAGGTCATTAGCGGCCAAGGATCGAACCCGCGACTGAACGAGTTAAAACGCTTAATGAATATACTTAGCTTGACGGAAATAAGGAGATAATTTTTGTATCACAACCTGTTAAACCCAAACTTTTTCAACATAACATTTTCAAATTCGAAGACCAATTCTAGTACAAAGAGCTACTGTTGTTTCAATAAATTAGAGGAATACAGCATTTCAAGTCAATATGTAGTATTTCAATGATATAATTTTTTTTCCTGTTCACAAGAAGAGGGTCAGATCATGGATGGATATTTGACGCAACTGAAGTCCCAACACCAGTATGTGAATTTCAAGAACAAGAGAAGTCGTTCATTGGTGATCGAGTAACTCTTGGAATGTGAGACAATACTCATCGAAAACGTCTATTTCGAGAATCACATTCAACTTTGAAGAAAGCAGCAATTTAATTCCGGCAGCTGAATTCTGAAAAAAATTAATGAAGAC
The DNA here is from genome assembly GCA_019974015.1 of Nephila pilipes. Classification (NCBI taxonomy): domain Eukaryota; kingdom Metazoa; phylum Arthropoda; class Arachnida; order Araneae; family Nephilidae; genus Nephila; species Nephila pilipes. The sequence goes on from BMAW01118563.1 coordinate 323,565, forward strand.
AATTAATGAGAACTCTGACATACAACCTGAAATAGATATCATGAGAAAAAAGAAGTTCCAATGAGGAGCAATGCTTCAAATAGTGTGGTTGTGAATTCTTCGACAGTATTCAGTTGTTGTAAATGTAGAATTCATAACAAGATGGAATATTTATTGTTTAATAAAGTTTGTAACATTTGCAAACGAAAAAAAAAAAAAACTTTTCTGTGTCGTGCTATTATAAAAAAGCATTATTTTCCAGCAAAAGCTTCTCAGAATGCAAATGAAATTATTAGGGTAGCTCAAAAGGAAATACAAATATCCAACTTGTATAGATTCTTTTTTTTTCTTGTGCTGAGGAACCCAGTAAAAAATTCTGGTGTTAACATGTATGCATTAATAATCATTTACAAATTTTAAGCTACACGCACTAGTGTGGAGTCCGATATACTGCCCACCTTTTTTGTAATAGAATAAAATTGTATGGAATATGTAAGATAGCTATTATGTTAGCAGTTTGTGGTAATCACAAATTGAAACCCGAGAATAAGATAAGTCTATTATGTTCAACTGAGAAACATAAAAGTGTAAAATTGAATTTCATAGTAAATGTAGATTCTAAGACATTCTTAGGCAGAAATACATGCATGATGTTAAAATTAATTCAGAAAACAGATCAAGTAGAATTATGTGACAAAAATGAGGTTTTGATTAAATGTGAAGAAATTTTTAAAGGCTTAGATTAATTTCCAGATCTTCCTATCATGTAATCCTCAAAGAAAATATAACATACATTACAGATATCCCTATAGTAGGGTATCTCAAGAAATTATAAAAGATTTAAAAGAGGTTTTACTTTATTTATAACGTAAAAGAGAGCATTATATCAGAAGTAAATACACTTACTGTGTGGGTAAACAGTGATTAAATTTGAAAACTCAAATGATAAACTGCAGATGTGATTAAATCCTAGAAATAGAAATAAAGCTATTAAGCGAAAGCATCACTTTATATCATCTAGTTATTAAATTATTAGTCAGTAAAAAAGGTAAAAATGTTTTTCCTGCATTAGATTTAAAAGAGTGGTATAGGTAAATTCCCTTAAATAAGAATAGCTCTGAACTGTGATCTTTCAATTCTCCATTTGGTAGATATAAATTTATTAGATTACAGTTTGGAATTGCTTCAGCCTCTGAAGTCTTTCAGAAAAGGAAACCAAATATTGTTTAGGAATATTGTTTAGGAATATTCAAATGTCGGTGAATGAGTTAATAATAGGAAGAATAACTTAAGAGGATCGCTATAAAAAACTGTTGTCTGAAAGAGCTAAAGCTAATAATGTAAAATTTAATTCTGAAAAGTTTCAATTTAGAGTGAATGAGGTCCAATATATGAGTTCAGTAGCTTATGAAAATGGAATTATGGCTAATAAATCTCACATGAGAGAAATAAATGAATTAGACAAGCAAATAAACAAATCAGATATTAGAAGGCTTCTGGGTATGGTAAACGTTTTCTAAAAATTCATTCCGAATGTATCAAAAATTATGGTTTCTTTAAGAAAGCTATTAAAATATGATGTTGTTTTCAGTTGGTTATGGGAACATTATCAGAGTTTCCATAATATTAAACACTTCAAGTTCAGCTTCTCTCCTAAACGTTTTCAATACTTCAAAAGAGATTATACAGTGCGGTAGCTCAAAAGATGGTTTTGGAGCATGACTTCTTCAAGGTCATTATGTAATTTTGTCTTCCGGAAATCTAACTGATAGTAAAAAGAATTACCCTCAAATTGAGATGGAATTATTGGAAATTGTTCTTGTTTACGAAGTATCACAATTTTATATATGGACCTAAGTTATTAGTTCAAAATGACCATAAGCCATTGACTTCAATTACTAAAAAACCAGTTAGTTAAATTTCTACACAATTATAGAAAATGCTGTTGATATTTTTAAAATATGAGTTTACTGGTGAGTATTTGCCAATTAAAGATATGTATCTTGCAAATACTTTCCACGGTCCCTTCTTAAAAATGAAGTACATAGTTATCTAGAAATGATGTATACTATACATTCAATTGCTTGATATTTTCCAGTGAGTACTCGTAGTTTAGGATTATTCTTAAAGGCATTCCAGGACGATAGGAAGCTTAAAATTAGTTATGAATTACTAAAAAGAAGGTTGGCTCGAAAGTTAGAAAATTCCTGTAAATTTAAAAGTAAACCAGATATCCCTAAATGATTTGTATCTTATGGAGAATTTGTTATCATGAAGTGATAAAATAGTTGTTCCTAAAAATTTAAGACTTGAATGTTATTAAGTATACAAGGAGGCCATTTAGATTAGGAAAAATGCAAAAATATGGCACGAGAGATTATATATTAGACAAGAGTTTCACAAGACATTGAAAAAGGTTTTGCAGATTGTGCCAAATATCTCAAGTCCCAAACTAATGAACTCATAGTGTTCCTCAAATACCTTCTTGAAATTAGGAATAGAATTAACATTTTACAGGAAAATTATTTATCTTATTATAATTGATTACTTTTTAAAATAGGTGGAAATAGAAAAGGTTAATTAACATAGCAATTGGATAAATAATACGAATATATAAAATGAGAATTGCTAAGATAGGTGTACCTGAAAACTATAATTCTTGATATTTGTTCTTTCAATAGCTGTGAATTTTACAAGGGAATGAGATATTTAACCTTTCTTTATTAGTTCATATCATTTTCAGAGAAATAGATTTGCAGAGAAAGCTGAAGAAATAGCAAAGGTACTGTTTAAGAAAGCATATAAAGAAAATAATAGACATACTGTAGCTTTGATTGATTATCGAAATACTCCAGTTTCAGGAATAGCTATATCTCTGCCCAGCTCATGCTTAAACGTAGAGCTAAATTACTTTAAGGTTTAAATCTTCCAGTATTCTGTTCCAAAACTACAGCAACAGCTGACAAAGCAAAAGTTTTATTTTGATAGGATGACGAAAGCTCTAACGACCTTAAAGATCGGAGATAAAACACTCGTACAGAATATGAGAAATAAAACGTGAAATTTGCTACTGTACATTCTAAAAATAAATCAAGATCTTATAAGTTTCGAACTACTACAAGTTAGGTACACATCAGGAATATGAAACATTTAATGTTTTCATAAGTTATTCATAACCCCAGCTATATAACTAACTCAGATTTTGACTTTTTCAATAATGATGAGCTAGAAAACTCTATAAATATAATAATGTTGAAAATAGTTTTTCACATTACAGACAAGATTATCAAACAAGATATGATTGAATCTGTAGACATCCAGCATATTTATATAATTTTTTTACAAGTAAAATTCAGGATGCGACGTATTAGTCTATTATTAATTGTAATCGTATCTATTGTAAGTGTAAGGAATCTGGCAACAGCTTGGTAGGAGTTGATCGATTCTGGCACGTATGGCTATATGTTGCCTTTCCTTATACATTTTAAACTATCATTAATATAAACTGTTGTGTTGAACATAAATTTCAAAGATAGCTGGTAATTTAGATGTCCATGGAAATGTTGTAAAGTACAAAAGCAATCAATTGTAAGAAACTCTGTTTACAGCCTTAAGTCCTAGTGCTGCGAAATGAATTGCAACAAAACGGGATTGCAAAATTTGTTCCTTGATTTTTCTTCCTGTAAACTGCCATTAAATTCTATGAAGGGAATCCTTTCCTTAAAAAGAAATAATATTCCAGGCCATTACTCCTTGTTAAATTTTGGGCGACACATGAGAGTATTGGTAAAATCTCAACATAGTTCTGGGTGTGTCTCCAGACAAATCTTTGCTGGGTTTGTGGATTCAAAACGAAGTTCATCATTGGAGACCATTCATGGCCATTCAGTACATTTCCAGATTCATAGAGACATGTACTAATGCAAACGAACTTGGGGTGTTCACTGATGCGGTTAAACATTATAATGAGCGAAGTGAATTTAAATATGGTTCTCTGATTCGAGCTATTAATAATTTTATTTTTCATATTTACATAGGTTGTTCTTTCATTGGCTGACAGCAAAGAGCTATAAGTGGAGAAAATCGCTCTAATTGTCACTCCGTCTTTCCATTTTGTTGTTGCTTCTGTTCAACTACTGCCATCTTAATGTCCAAATTCTACATCTTCTTTTCTTGTCAAAACTTAATCTTCGTGATTTTATTTTATATTGATAATAATAATGACGAAGGATTAAAGTTTGTACGAAAGTCGAAAAAAATTAACGTATTATTTTATTAATATATGAAAAAAAATTATTCGCATTATTTTGAAAGAGTCGCTTAGGCGCAGGACCAAGAAAAGTCTTGATTTAAAGCAGCATTGTGAGATTCTCGTATAATTTAAGGTGATTTACCAAGTACTTTTTAAGAGATTATCATTTCTATCTCTTAACTTTCAAAAAGCAAAGAATAGTCAAGAGAAAAGAATAGTCAAAAATTAAATGAAAACCTGCGATTTCCCTTTTGTATCATAGAAATGAAAACCTAATTTTTTTATTTTTTAACGCAGACCCAAACATTTACGTTTATTAAAAAACATTTCTTAATTTCATTATGTTAAACACAATTCATATAAACTTCATTGATTTCTATATGGAACAAATAAGTATGTATTCAATTATATATATATAAATTTTTAGATCAATTATTAACATTAATTTTTAAAATATAATGTATATAAAGTTAAAATTTGTAAGAGCGCAATTTCATTTTATGGTGCATTATGATGACTACTAGTCTCTCCGACGGTGACAACTCGTCTCAAAATGACTTCGACTACTCGATGCGGCATCAATCAAATTTTGATTTGGCAGCAAATGACTACCAAATCAAAGCTAATTTATGAAACAATGTTAAATTTGTTCCAGATCCATTTAATAGATATGACATCCAATGCTAACATCAATTTACCTTCACAATACCATCTGTATTCAAATGCAAGTATTATTTGATTTATCGTCTTTATATTTCTTCGAAAAAACTCAGGACACTTTCTGTTCAAAAGTAAGATATTATGTAGTAGTCACTTTCAGGCATATTTAATTTTTTGTTTTCTTTCAGTTTATACACATATTTCTAAAACTGTTCCTCAAATTTATTATTTCAAATTACTTCACTAACCCGAAGAAAAATTGTCAGTGTAAAACTAAATAGACTGTCTTTACAAATGTTACCCCATTTTACAACCTCCATTACCTGTAAGTAAATTGCATTTTTAGTATTCTTTGTAGCTCTTTCTGTTTTCGTTACAGTTTTTTCATACGTATAAGCAATGTGAACGCAAATTGCGAATGCTCCCGTAGATAATGATGACTTAAAGGCCAAATTGAATTCTGCACATTAATTTTTGATGGTTTTAAATAATTGTAAGATTCTTAATTATTTATCGAAGCAATATTTTTTGCATAATCAACAATCATTGTAACGTGAACTTAATAATAAAGAAACAATTACAGTAAAATGAATACAGTTTTTAACTAGATGAGAAAAAGCGATACATATAAATATATTTTTACCTTTTTTCATAATTGAACGCATATTTTTGTTTTGAAAAAGTTTATGTGCTTTATTTTAAGCTTGTGCAATTATTAACCCGTAAGTAAAAAGAGTCCCAAAGGATGACAGAAGAAAATTTCTCGTGAGACACATAATACCACCAGCCGATATGTAGATAATTTTTTTCTTCTTAATTTTCTTCAAAAGACTTATTTCTTCAAATGCGTTTTGATTATTGTATTGAAATTCATCAATTAAAAATCCTGATGCAGTTTTAATTTTGAATATATATTCCGGAATCCTTGAACTGAATATTGTTAACGAAATTATAATCACTACACCCGTGAAAATGTTACTCACTAGTCCTAAGAAAAGAAGTGGAATTAGAGAACCACGTAAATAATATGCCAATATAACATATAAATCACAGAAGCTAACAGACAAGAGGAGTAGCAAAGGTATCGATAACGTGTCATTTAAAAGATGGATTTCCTTTTCGATTTTGTTGTAATCATGTAATAGTTTTGCATATTTTGCAGACAGTTTCTCAGCGGAATTCTTATTTCTTATATTACTGTTCAGATGAGAAAGAAAAAGTCCATAATGATAGATCAGAATGCTCATTGATAGAGCAAACAAACAGGGGTATTCTAAAGACAGAGAAAAATACAAGTACTGACATATGAAATTCAAAATTATTTTATATACCTTGTTAGGAATTTTGTGTCCAAATGTACAAAAATCATTACTAACGTTTTGTTTATATGAGGAGTAAGCGTATACTGCTGCAATTATCAGTGGTAAAAGACAAATAATTATGAAAATCGTGTGGATAATGATCGAGTAATTTCTATATATGTTTTCTCTTAATAAACTGGAGTGAGATTTCACTGAATGTACAAGAACCCTTAGATTTTTTCTTTGAAGAAACATTGAAAACCATATTGCAAATATCAACATAACCATAAAAAGGTAAACAAGCTGTTCTTTTTTGTCTTGTGCAGAAATAACTGAATATACATTGGCTAAAAATATCCAAGTTAAAGAAATGTAAAATGTTGTTATCAAAAAATGTGATAAGAATTTCAAAAAATTTCTTGCGAAACGTTTGGAATTTTTGCAGTTGAGTGTTACGATAATCCAAACAGGAACGTTCATAGAATGTATTTCATTTGAGATTTTGCTATGCATATTTAGTGTAATAGCATGGATGAATAAATGTATTTTTGATAGTATTTCACTAGTCTTAATATTCTCAGCATATTTTGCAGATTACTTTTAATATTCAAATAGCAAACCTGTTGATAATTTATAAAAATCTTACCGAAGAATTCTGTTCAAATGGCTCAAAACTTTTTGCTTATCCTAGATGCTAAAATTGCGCATGATAATATTGTTAAAATATTTTCTTTTCACGTGTGATAATATAATCAAAATTAATGTACAAATAATTCGATGCATACACTTTCAGTTCGTAATAAACGAACATAATGTTTTAAAATCAGTAATCATTCGTATTATTGCATCCATAAACAGAGAATATTGTTTAGGTCCAACTCTATCCTTGTTGACAATTCTGGACTAGTATTCCTTGTTGACAATTCTGGGAACCATGAATTTATATGAATAATAAAGTTTATAGTAGTTTTCATTTACATTATTTCAGATATAGAAGATCTTTTTAATCTGATGAATGAAATTTTTGAACACACATAGATGACGGAAAGTGATTTCAACCTACAGTATAATTTACTAATTTTCTTTCCCATACAAAGTATTCACAGGAAATGTTTACGACATACGAATTATACGACAACGAAACTGAAGTTCTACTCAATCGACCATTCCCACTTGAATTTTTAATGGGATAACACAGTAGTTTTCTTGATGAATCCAGTGGCTGAAGTTATTTTTTTCACTTCAAGTAATGAAAAATGTATCATTTTATAACAATCTTAAAAAGTTATGACATATAAATTGATTATATCCTTAAATAAAATCTGGAAAGGAGCCTTATTCTTCACTCATGGGTGTACAAAATGGCCGCAGTGAATACAAAACGATGAACATGTCATTCAAATTCAAGCAATGTCGTGAATCAAGTATTATCTCCCAACAAGAAAACTCAGGAGAAATTTAATAATGGTGATAAATAATCTTTCAATCTTTCATTGGTCTTAAGTAGCGTTCATTGACTTTGTAAAAAAAATAGGATAAATTTTTCTTTAGAAATATATTATAATGAGTTAAAAGCTAAATGATAAATGGCGGTAAATTTCATTTTTATATCTCTCTGTAAAGTGTTTCTCATCAACACAAAAGTTTTGTATTCAATTCACATTAATGACTGAATAGAGAAGGCGTATGAAAAATGTGTGATAAAAAGTCAATGTTAGGAAGTAGGGACGTTCATTCGACGATCGAACAATATACATAGAGCCACAATCAATAATATGCTATCCTTTCAAAATTATTAGACCTATCAATTGATTTTTTTTCAATTTTGGATATCATTTTTAATCATTCTTGAATGCTGAAAGAAATTTACACAATAATATAATCAATAATTAATCAACTGTATACTTCAATAGTTGCTATCTATTCTAAGATATAAGATTTATCAAACAATTTTTTTTTCCATTTGAGATTTAATTTTGAATTCTTCTTGAATGATTAATGAAAGATACTCAATCATAACTATGAAGGCAATATATATAGACGTCTTGTATTTTAATCTAATTTTCTACAAAAAATTTAAAGCATGATAAAAATTTATTGCAAAATGTATGATAAAAATATCTGTTATGAATTAAATGTTTCTAAATGTTACATTAACACAAATCTGGTAAATTTATTGTTCACTTAAATGTGAGGAAGAGTAATAATTTGTTTAGTTTTTGTTATTGAAATACAGTACACACGTTTATATCGAAAATGTGAGTTCGCATTTATTCTTTGCATAATATCACAAATGCAATACACTTTTTCATTTGCGCGTTCTTATGAATATACTATGATATATGCAAACGAACACTATCATATAGCATTTTTAGACTGGAATGTCATCATTTTATTTTTAAAATTTGTTTAGTATGTATACCTATGTATAAGTACATTTGAATAATTGTGTTTAATGTTTTGGTTTTCTGATACATGTATTTAGACTCGAATCGTGGCTACAAAAATCATTGTTTTCACTGTGGCATGAATTTTATATTTTTTGATAACGTTATAATATAATAAATAACACCTACAAACATTTTTCTTTGTTGCGAGATTCAGTTAAAGCAATTTAATCTCAAAAACAAAAACAAAAAACAAAAAAACCCTAAAATATAAAAAATTCCATATATTTCTTCCGAGTAACTTAATTAGTATTGGTTATGTTTTCCATATTATTAGATTATGCGAAAAATGAATAAATAAAATTTCTTGATTTCTTACCATCGTATAAAACAGAATTTTCATAATTTGGCTGAAAACTTAAGAAGTCATAATTCTAAATTATTGTTAACAATCCACGCATATGTTTTTCTTTCTTAAGATTATGTTGAATGCTCCCATTTCAACATAATCAAAAGATTATGTTGAAATGGGAGCATAAAGTTAAGTTATATGTGAAACTTTAATTCATAGCCTTGAATTCAGAATATTAAAAAACAGGAAGGTAATAAATCAATCACGCATAGCAAAGACATCACTGGCTTAAAAAACTTTAAATTTTTGCACCGAAAAGTGCTAACACGTAACATATTTTAGAAAGTAGAACGAATTTTATATAAAGTTTTAATTAAGTAGATACGTATCTCTAACTTACTAGATGTAGATATGTATCTATATTAAATGGGACAGTCAGTATTTCACACAAAATAAATTTGTTTCAAAATAAAATTTTTCGTGTAACTGATAAATTGTGGCAGTCACTTTTTCACGCAAAAAAGTTTAGCTTAAAAATAAAACTTTTTTATAATCGTTAAACCGAGAATCAGTGAATATGTCATTGAAAACCTTTTGAGGCAAGGTGCATGGTACTCTTTTCTTAAAAGTACTCTATAATACTAACTTCACAGTAATAACACATTTTTTTTGATTAAATATCTTATTTACTTTAGTATATTTTTCTTAAGATATAAGCTTTATTATTTTCGTTCAGCTTTATCGAAAATTAATATTTTTCCTTGGGAGACTATTTTATCGATCAATTTACTTCACTTCATATTTTTATTATTTATCCTAAATAAATGTATTTTTTCTCTTAAATATTCGTTTGAGAAATGTTGGCAATGCATGCGTTATGCAAGTAGTATGTTTTAAATATTGTTACAAAATTCCGATGACGCTTCCCAGCAAGGTTACTCATATATATATGAGGAAGGACATTTTACAGATATTTCGTTGGTCAACCAAAGAGAGATTAAGCAATGAGCTCTCAACCTTGGAGACGAGTTTAGCGACTATTTTTGCGACTAAACATGACGACTTTAGTTACTAAATAATTATTCTTGAAAAGGTGGTATCATGGAGATATCTTGACTGGCAGGAAAGCTTTGAACTTTTCCTGAATTTTCCATGTGACATCACCCCTGGTCGAAGCGATTATAAATTTTGAGGTAAGCGAGGCCAAGTGAATCTGCCGGGTACTGTCGGAGTCTGCCTTGGAAGTGTAAAGTATTATTGTGGAGATTCGTCCACAATGCAAACCAATAAATTGATGATCTGAACGTCTACAAAAGTTCTGCGTTTCCTGTCTGTGCTGTTAATCTGTTCAAACATTGCTACTTGTGTTTATCATGTCTTGAATACCATTACCCGTATATCTTACCTGTATACTATTATTTGCCCTTATCCTCCTTGTTGGATTGATTTCTTTCGTTACATGCACATGAAAATATTTCAACATTATTTTTTCCTTCCCCTCCTATGTGATTAGAGTATAATCACAAGTTGTATCAACTTAAAATTTTAAAAACAAATAAATAAATATTTGAATCAAGAATACCTGTCAACCTTTTTCTTAGTAATTAATCGAAGAGGCAAATTTGTTTATTAAATATTAATTGTTTGAGGTGAAAAAATACGATTAATTGTTTTATGCAGAAAAATATTTTTGAATATCGAATGTTTAAATATATTTACATCAATATATCAATGGATTGAAGTTTGTTCTCTTCTCAAATTTATTATTATGAAACTATTTCAACATTTTGGATAGTAAATAAATAATCTATTTTCTCATTACTAAGAATTTTATTAACTCCGTAGATGTGTGCGTAGAATTAAACCAACTCCGCATAATTTTTCTTGGTGCTGCATGGTAAATGTGTCCTTAATTCATAAAAGCATCTTTATTCGTTTTTGATTCAAAGAATTATTCTCATAATATTTCAACGAGCTATTCATTGTTAAATGTTGCTCAATTAAAATGTTTATAGTACTATTTTCGATAAAAAAAATTTCTTCTTAATGTCATACGTAAGAAAATGAATGGGTATTATATAAAGTCAAATGCAGTTTAGTAAACAAAGAGAACATTATTTCTTCTTTAATTTTTTTTCACATGATCATAAGATAGTTTTGTAATTCTTAATTCATTCTTTAAATCTAAAATTCTGAAAATTCTATTTAAATTATAATTTTTTTTTCTCTTTTAAATCTTGTAATAAATTTTTTTTCTTTGAAATCTTGTAATAAAATTAATCAAGAAAAACACCCTCTCAATTTATGTTAATAATGAAAGAATTGATGCAATTCCGATAAATAATTTTTAATTTTAATTATTTGGAGTGTTGAATGATTATTTTAAAGAATATTTTATTCATTGAACATTTGATAAGTAATCAAATATATCAACAATTTTTTTTAAAGTTTTGTGTGATCTATTATGAATGTTTGCACAAAAGCCCTAGATTAGGATTGTTTCCTTAAGTGGAATTTTGAGTAAAGGTGTAAAGAAATTAAAGATAACGCTTAGTGTGAAATAATTGTATTAGAATGATGGTTATGTACAAGAAACGAAAGAACACTAAATTTAATGAAGTAATATGCTCAAGTTTTGTTTTAATTTTATTATTTGATACAGGAGATGATTTATTTTTGTAAGGATTTAATAAGATTATTAAAAGTGTTTTAATTAATTCGTTATGCTAAAGAATTTATTTTTATTTTTCTGAATGAACCATTTTGAGACTTTGAAGTCTACGAGAGTAAAGTATTTTCTATGCGCTTGAGAATTAATAATTTTAAGCATTAAAAAAATTAATGCTCTGAAATCTGTGAAATTAATGAGTTGGAAGACATGAATTTCATATTTTTATTTGCGTACGATAATTATTAATTTGAAGGATATGAATTCAATATTTTAAATGTTTTGATAGATTGGAATATTTATATTTGACATATTTATGTATTTGTCATACAGTAATTAATAATTTGAAGGACACGAAACATGAATCTGATATTTGATATTTTAAATGTTTTAAAGGATTTGAATATTCACTTTTGATATTTTGAAGTAAGATAAATAATGATTTACAAAACATAAATTCTATATTTTGAAATATGAATTTGACATTAATCACCATGGTAACGCGAAAGAATTTAAAAAAATGAGAGGAATTTTTGTTATTAGTTAAAAAGATGTAAGTCTGATCTTGTCTGAAGTTCAAGGATAAGTAAAGTATATGAAAGTAAAGTTTGATTTTTTTTTATTTACGTCGCGCTATATATATATATATAGAAGCAACACGAGAGCTATTGGCGACGACCTCGTAATTTTGAACCTTGGTTCAAGTGACGAGGACGACACCTCATCTCCTAAATTCCACACCACGCCGGGGGAGGACTTTGAAACCCAACAGATTTTACATATATCAGCCCCTGTTACACGGCTGGTCTTTTGTGGTGTCAATGACGAAAACCGACAGCCGCGAGTCCGCGGCCATGACCACTAGGCTACTGCGGCCACAAGAAAAGTAAAGAAAATGTGTTTCTTACAATTCGGAATGGGATGAAATGGTTTGTCAGTAAAAAATAAAATGTGGTAAAGTAGTAAGTTAAAGTAAAAGTTTTCTACATTTTTGCGTAAAATAAATGAATTACTTAGTAAAATTGCACCACAAAAAATATTTTCTGTTTTCTAAAATTCCTCAGGTAACATCAGAACTAGTATTTATAATACTAAATTTCTTGTGATTAAAAAAAACTTTTTACTCTTTATCCCTCAAATATCTTAATATCCTTTTAGCGATTATTAACCCTTGTCTCTAGTTTAGGATCAAATTATGACAAGTATGTTGTTACAAATGATATATCTGGGGTAAATTTTATGAGCCAAATATGAAGGTTCACTATAATTCTTGATACATAGTAATGTCAATCAATTCATTTGTAGTAGGAAAACTCTTATCTCCTCCTGTTACAAATGGGCGTTTAAGCATTGCAACAGTTTTCTAATTTAGGTTTAATCAATAATAACTCAATAAACTCAGATTGTGACTGACTAATACCATTTGTATTACATTTTCTACAACTAAAAATGACTTGTTAGTTCTGTTCTCATGTATTTCAAATAATTTTGATGTTAGTTACAATATCTCAAAACATTTTATGATTACAAAAAATATCTAAATCATCTGCGTACGTACATAATAGAAGAATATTTTGAATATCAGTTTTATTGAACACAAGGATATGAGAAGCTAATTGTTTTAATTCAATTTTTTCTAATTCACATTTTTTAACATACTACCAGGGACGTTTTAAGACATGGGCCAACTGGGCCCTGGCCCAGGGGCTCGCATTTGAGGGGGCCTCGTCTCGATCTCTACTCGGCCTCAATAAGATCATGATCATAATAATTTTATTCGGCAAATGTTATACCCGGACACGGTAGGTTGAAGACAGTTACTTCTATATTAAATATTGCTAATTACAATGTTTTCTGAGAATCTGGGAAAATATTAGTTTTATTTTTAAAGCGAGTTATTTCCAATTTATTGATAAAAATGCTGCTGTGGGAAGGACAGGCTGTTGTGGACACTCCTTCCAGTGGCCTTTTATTTATTTGCACACCAGTTAAGGGTCACTCATGAATGGACAAGAGATACACTTAAGCCTCCAACAGAAGTGACAAAAACAAATTCCCTATTTTATGACAGGCATCAGGGGTAATAAAAAAGGGTTGAAATGACCTGAAGGAAATCACCCTTTGTAGAAGAGACAAGTGGTCTACAGTTCTAAATCCGCAATTCCTCTCTTTAAATTTAATTTTTTTGAAACAGCAGAAGATAATAATGCTTTTATTTTTGAATTGTATTTCTTTGAGTTTTAAGATAATATAAAAATATTTATATATATCGCATGAAAAGAGTAAAATAATATGCAATTGTATTTACTTTTTTTTATAGAGAGAGGATTGTAAAAATAATATCCAGTTTTAAAAAAAAAATTGTTCTTTTTTTGTAAATTTTCTTTTTCTCTCCCTTTGAACAACATGAAATAATATATTTACTGTTTATAAAAATATATATAAATGTTTTAATGGACTCTTTAGAATATCTTTATATTGATTAATATGCATAAGTGCACGCTTGTTTCATTTTGAATGCTCTTTGATCTTCCAAAGGAATTTCTGATGAGTATTGTAATTCAGAGAAATATTTTTATTTGCATCTTACAGAAAGCGTTATTTTACTCGTTTAAAAATTAAAAAGACTGTCCTTTTTATTATTATTGAAACCCAATTAAAAAAAAAAAGAACATTTATAAAACGACAGATTACAGTAATGTAATATAAACATTACGTTACTACAGATTGTAGTAATGTAATATAAATGTAGAAAAACAATCGTGCAACAGGAATCCTAAGGTACGATTTGATAGATAAATAAATGTCTGTACAATAATTTAATGTCTTAAAAGTAAATATCAAAAATTGAGAAACTATCGCCCAACACAATACAAAATAAGAGATTTTTAGTGTATAAGAATCCTTACTAGAAATGTTCTATTTGCGTGTGTATGTTTAATCAGATTTTCCTGAAGAAAATCGAAATTTATTATGTATACTTTAATTTTATACACTATTTTATTTACAAACTAGTGAGCTAGTTTTTTCCTTGAACAGAACAAAAAAAAAAGAAGAAAAGAAAAATGCTACACATCGCAAAAATGCATATTACGTGAAATATAGCATAATGATTTTTAGAACAGTGTATTTATTTATTTATTTTTAGTAGCAAAATAACAATTCTTTTTCAAGTAACAAGTCCCCAAAATGTGTGTTATTTAAAAAAATCTCTTAGTTATTTTTAGGATATTAATAAAAGGAGAGACATCATTTGCTAAATTATTCATAATTTTTCTATATATCATCCTGTATGGGCTTAAAAATGGATTCGAAGCTATAACAGGTCATTTGTTTCAAATTTTACTGGTCATTTATCTTTTAATAACTGATCATTTTATTTTAAAACTACACTCGTGCGGAAAATGGGTACTCCAGTTACTATTGATTAAAACTTTTAAGGCTCCTCCTGTCGACACGACACCAAGAAATCATAAGCGTAATATTAATCCTATGATGTTTCGTAATTAATTCTAATTAAGCGTAATATTAATTTTCTATTTACATCTAGAGAATTGCTTTTAATTGTATAGAATAAAACGCATTCGAAGGAGGGGAAAAAATTAAATAAATGTTTCTCTGTTTTTCGATGTTTTAAAAATGTTTTCAAGTATTTTTAATTATTTTCATGAGCATGGATTGCTTAATGTATGATGAATTACAAGCTGCAGACACTCGATTTTCTGATAAAAAAAAATTAAAAATTAAGATGAATGAATTAGAAGCTACTCTTTTTTACAACGTTTTTCTGAATTTCACTTGGGGTGTGTGTGTGAGTGTGTGTGTGTGTGTGTGTCATCAAATTTTCGATCGTTAATTTAATCAACTTCCCATCAAGCTAGAGCTTTGAAATTTTGGGAATCGTTCGTACTCACCTAACAATGCAATATTTAGACGTTTGCGACAAGTTTTAACTAATATTTCAATAATTTTAATAAGTCAAAATATTCTTTCCTCTAGGCGCTTTTAAATTGAGGGAAAAATTTCTTTCCCCCTCTGGGAGCACCGGGCACTCCCCACACCGCATGAGGTTATCGTAAACCTTTTGTACTCGCAAAGAAGGGGACTTGTAAAGGGGAGATAGTATCTCCCCTTTACAATCTCCAAGATAGTAAGGGTTGCTGACTTTTAGTCAGTAATCATTCGCAAGAAAGAAAGTTTCCAATATTTGGCGCCATGTCTTATCACAATAATTTTTTCTGAATTCTGGTTCCCATTCTTTTTTTAATAGAATAACTTACAAACTTTCAAATGCATGTTTTGATTTTATATTATGAATTTTTTAATACGCTCACAAATGTCTCTTTTTAAGTAAATTTTAAAGATAAAAATAACTAACAGTATTAACTAATATTTCAATAATTTTCTCTAAAATATTTCAATAATTTTCTCTAATAAACTTTGCCACCATATAAAAACGTTGGTTTTTATATCGAATTATTAACTATCCTTTGGAATGACATTTTGACACGTATTGACAAAGAGAATCTTAATTCTCCAGAATAAAATTATGGGTTTGTCGAAAGGTGTAAAATTATTAAAATCATTAATGATATATATATATAAACCAAAAGACTTAAATCTTTTGACTATTAGAGTCAAAAGCCAATGTAGTGTCCTTTATAAAGGAGTATCAAAGTCTTCACAAGCGTGAAAGACAACGCAGTGCTAGGGTAACTTTCCTTGAAGGAAACAGAGACACCGACACAACATTTGAAAACAGCCACAGCCAGAAATTTAAAATGGAAACCTTTTTACCGATAATCGACTCTCTAATTTACGATATACAAACGCGTAGTAAAAAATATGAGAAGCTTTTAGAAATGTTTGGATTTTTTAAAAATACTTCTAATTTGGAGGAGACAGAAATTAAAATAGCATGCGAGAAAATATCAAAATTTTACGATAAAGACATTAATGGAGAGGAACTGAACTTGGAATATCAACATTTCAAGTCATATATGATCATTGATGGTGAAAAGCTGAAAAAAAATTAAAAAAAGAAACGGAAAGATTAATAAAAAATATAATTCAACTAATGGAGATGAGGATGAAGAACAGTTGTTGGATGAGGGGACTGGAATTGGGATCAGCACACTCTATACATACGAGTATAAAAAAAGACTATTCACAGTGTTTCCCAATATTGAAATAATAATGAGAATTTTCTTATCAATGATGATTACTTATGCGAGTGGTGAGCTTTCATTTTCAAAACTCAAACCGGTCAAAAATAAATTGAGAAATCGCATGACTCATTCGCGTTTGAATAATTTAAGCTTGATGAATATTGAAAATGAAATGTTATTAACAATTGATTACGAAAAACTAATGATTATACAAATTTAAAATGTAGGAAACGAAAATTCACATAAATGCTCATTTTACTATGGATTGTTTTTATTGATCTGTACATAGATATACACCAAATTAGATTAGGGTCGCAGGTGGGGCCTATTTTTTCATAAAGGCCCAGGGCCTCAAGAAATCTTAAGAAGTCCCTGTATACAACCTGATTGTGTTGATAGATAGCTGGCACCCTCCTCTGCAGATTTCCACACCACACCAACTGAAGGACTTTGAGCCTCGACAGATTTAACATGCACAAAAGACCCACCGGGTAGCCGAAACTCGAATCCCCGACTTGACGAAATCCGCACAAAGTCAATGAATAAATATGTAAATTTTTGATCAAAGAGCATTCAATTTCTATTTAGATGCAAGTTCAATAAACGAAAAGATTCTATACTTAAAACTGACGCATGGATTACGAATTGTTTCGATGGATTGCGAATGATTTGTTTTTTTTTGACAACTGTCATAAGTCTCACTTTGTAATTTATTACCTCCCCACGATCACTTTATTTCAACCTAAACACCTACTTAGTTTTACAAGTTTTGATTTCGCAGGCTTACAATTTCCAAACTTAAGGTTTCTTGGCAATGTATTTCTTGCAGAACCAGTTGCCTGAGGCATCTCTGTCTGTATATCTTTGTGACGCTTGGCGATTCGCGATTTTCTCTTCAATAACCTCGAGGACTTCAATCAAGTTTAATTGCATAAAATTACAATTTCTTCCCAACCAAATGAAACGGGATTAGGTAAATTAAATGGAGGTAGAAATGAAGTGAAATGATTCAGATATAATGATATATAAAAGATATGCAATTAATGGGAAACGAGAAGAGATATAGAGGATAAGGATTGGCAACCCGATCATTGTTACTGATCTTAAAGTTATTCTGTTAGTTTGGCGGATTGGGCTGAATTGCTGTACCCACATTAATCTACGAGGTTACTATCAAAGATAGTCCTGAAATCAACAACGAGTGGATTGGCAAGAAGTTTCTTTTTTGAATTATAAATTAGAACTGAGTTAGAGCAGAACTCTAAAAATAGCGATCTTGGTTATTCTGCATTGATAATAAATAATTTCGCTTGTTTAGTCTTGCGTTTTTGTCATTAAGGCTTAATATGACAATTGATAACTAATAAACGCCACATATTAAATGTCAAATTTCCACTCATTCCACTCATTCCACAACATTTCGTGTTTTGATTTTCACTTCACTTAAAGAACATTCCCTGAATCCATCGAATTTAACTGATTTTCCTCCATTTTTCTTCTTCTTTTTTTTATATCAAGTAAGATATCTTTCTTTCGCATATGTAACAATTATCCCATTTATCATCATTTTTTTTTTCTAAAAGGTAAAGAATTCAGCACGTTACCAATTAAATAATCTGACATTTGTTTAGATTTGAGCCTCTCTGAACGTCTAAATGGAATTTGATTCTAATATTTAATATTATTCATACACACACAACTCAAGTAACGGACTTTATTTTTCCCCTGTCTGATGCAATGCTACATTTTGAAATGAAATCGAACAATCATTCTCGTTCCCTGTGTTGACTCTACATATACCTCTTTCTGATTTTAAATCAGCGTGTTTTTCTGGAGAGGTTTCAAATAATGAGTCTATATCCTATGTTTCGACTTTCACTTCACTTAAATAACATTCCTTGATCCATCGAATTTAACTTATTTTCCTTCAATTTTTTTCCTTCATTTTTTTATTATATTAAATAAAATATTCTTTCTTTCGCATATCGTAACATTATACCACTACCTCCTGGAACTTATCATTACCTTCGAAACGTGAAAATATGTCCCACAACCATTTTTTTTAAAACAAAGTTAAATTCGGTTTTTTTACTCGTTCAAATGCCTTTGTTCGTTATTGTTACACGAAGTGTAAATTTCGACGGATCAAGTATTTTAGATTAATTTTTTATAAAACTTAATCAAATTTTTCAAATTAGTCATGTCAAGTGATTGTGGGTTTCGACTTAATAGTGTTTACCCAAGTCCATTGTTCACAATTAAAGTGAATGGAGGTACGGTGTAACCCACATCCATTGTTACACCGTACCCCCAAAGCTGAATGCTGTCAGTCATTCAGCTTTGGCCGAATTTCACAGACAGCCGATAGGGGCGTTCACATGCGTCAATTGTCTTTTCCACTTTCCTTCACATATTACATTAAATGCCTGAGTTTTACAATTTATAGCTTCAGCCCAAAGTCTTAATGGAAGCTCATTTTCATACAATAAATATTTACTCCTTCCTAAAAGAATAAGGGTTAACTTTAATCACCCAGAAGCTTTTCTGGAAGAATAAAGCTAGCTATTCTTCTAGAAACTTTTTCTTCTTTACCGTTACTTTCAATATTGATTTTCTCATTAAATATCACTGAATCTTATCAATTTGCTCATTCACAATTTCTAACTCATTATTAGATCTCAATTTTTAACACTTTCATCAGTTTGACTTTCGTATTTAGTTTTAAATTAAGGAAATATATCAAACACTGCATTTTAACTCTTTAAGAAATAAGTAAAATACATGATATAAAAATCATCAACAATTAATATGAAATATTTTTTCCCACCATACGATTCAGTTTGAATAGAACCACTTAGGCCGGCTTGGAACAACTCAAGAATTTCAAAATTTTGATTTATTAGGACGAACTTTTCTAATTACCTTATTTATGTGTTCCAAATTTCCTTTTTTTTTAAATCCATTTACATTTTAAATATTAATGAATTCTTTCATTTTAAGCATATACTTATGATTCCAGTAACATTTTCTGTTATGTCAAATCACATAATTAAGAGCAGGTTGATTTTTTTAACCTTCCTCTCAGGGTAGGAAGGTTAAAAAAAAAACACAGTTCCGTAGGTATTGTACGTGGCTTTGATAGCCGAGAAAACCATGATGGCGAGTTCATGTCCGGCGATGTTTGCAATTAGACCACGTATTCGAGATCTTATTTCGCTGAAGACTTGCCGTATAGATAGGATAATGCATGTTACATCTGTAGGAGCTAAAATTCCTCACTATGGCATGGTGTGGATGTAAAAGTAGTTTACCAGCTCAGCTGTCGACCTCGTCATCTGACTGACTTTCGAAATTTTGAGATATATTGTTTGTGGTTTGCAACAACAGCAAAATCATAAGCTTTGGCACCATATTATTAGAACGAAAACGTTTGCATTCATACCTTCTTTCCAAACTTCTATACCACTCCGTAAGAATGTCTAACCACACAAGTTTCGTTGAAAGGTATCGTCCTTACAGTCGGTTCTAATCTCAAATCCGTCTGAAATAGTTGTGTGATGTAATGAAGGATACTGTTGTTAAATACAGCTGAGGTTAATATTTCACTGGTAACGTAATTTGAAAGCTTAGGGAATTGGAGGAAGTATACGAGGTAAAAAATTAGCAGAGAAGGAGGAAAATTTCAAATATTGTTCTTGTCACTTTACCTTAATTCAAAATTACTATGTCCATCACCAATAACAGATTTTTTTTTTTTACTGTAGAGCGATGGTTATTCAATACCAAACCAAGTGTATTGATTTAGCGTCTCTATTTGACCAAGTTTTGGCAGGGTTGAGTCTAGAATCTAGTTACTAAGCTGCAGTTCTGCTCTTGAAGGTTATTGTAATATCTCATTCTTAAAAAGCATCTATTCCTTTTACTGCGAAAGCAGTTTTAGCATTTTCAACAAGGAAAACAATTTTTTCTTTCAAGTATTTTAGAAAGACGAATGAATCTTTTTAAAATGAATAATTTAATTTCACATTATAATCACACACAATATCAGTGAATTAAAGAAGAAGTCAATGGTCTTAAAAACTAAATTTAAGAACGCATATTTTGCTATACAATGCGGAAAAACATATTTATAGCCTGAATAAAAAAATATAGACCTGGTCTATGGAGGGTTGCAGGCTGGAAACTTGTTTCCACCGTCTTTTTTAGGAAAATACTGCACATTAAATTCGACTGGGCCCAAATTTTACGAAATGTACTTAGAAGCAAGGATATTGTGTGTTTGATATCAGATTAAGTTGCCACCCTCAACATTTGACCTAGATTCACTCTTATTAGACTCATCTTCATCAGCTCAATGTGATGTTCTACAGCTAGGGTTTTAACCTGGTGTCCATTTTTAGAGGGTTGTATGTAAATATTATAACATATTCCGTGCGAATGGTTTTTGATAAAGATACACGTAGACTCGATCACGTTTTCCCCTTCAACTAACACTTGGAGGCCTTAAATGAATAAGATATTTATAGCCTGATTAAAAAAAATTACATATATTTGTCGAGATGATATTTGTTTTTATGAGCGTAAAAACAAATATCCTCTCACTTTCGAATTTTCTCTCTCACTCGTTATTATACTGTCGTTCACTCGTTATTCGACAAGTATCACACACGAATAACGAGACTTACTTTGGAAGGTGTATGAATGAGTTCTTCATGGGAAGAATGAAGATTCGTTTGAGAATCGGAATGTTTTGTGGAAAGAGAGAGAAATCTGTTTCAAATGTACAAGATAATATGAGATCATGCGATTGCTTTAAAGAAAAGATACGACTGATGGATATGAATGACGTTGCAAAATGAAGAAGGAAAATTGACTGTAAGAGATTTTATGTGTGTGTGATGTTCATCGAGTAATGAGATTTTGTTTCTTAGGTTCATAAGAATGAGTTTATGAGTGAAATGATGAACGATGGACGAAACAGAATAAATTTATGATGTTAATGTTTTCAGACATTTCATCTATTTTTCTACTAGATGAATGCGCTTTATTTACTAAGGATTCACTGAAAAAATAAGTAAATATTTTTTCATATTTCATTTAAAGCTCTGCAGATTTTATGCTACTCCGTGAAAACTTACCAATTAGGCGATTTTTAAAATCACGCCAAGTGAGGGGGCAAAACTGCATTTTCACATTTTCCTTTACAGCGAGAAGCTATAAACATAGTTTTAAGTTTCTGGTTCCTTGGACGAATAATTTACATTCCATTGTGTAGGATTTCTTAGGTTGTTTCTATTCGAATTTGATGAACTTCTGGTGCTATTGAGTCTATGAAAACAATCCTTCGTCACACGATTTGGATGCTTCCTGATGTAACAAAGAAGTGTTTGTTTTTCAATTTTTTTTCTGGAATAAAACACTTCTGCTTTTGGTTCTTCAGCATGTTTTCGTGTCGGTGAATAATGGAATGATTCTTCCTCTACTTGGAATTTCTAAAATTTCGTCTATTGACTTAACAAGCTGAGCTTTAAGTATTTTTCGAACTTTGGATCATTTGGCCTTTATTCCTCGAACAATATGGTAAACAAACTTTCTAGGAGAAACATCTGATGGTAGAAAGTGACACTTTGTTAATATTCCTCATCCTGTGGCAATATAATCATTGGCGCTTTCGTTATATTTTATTTCAAGATTTTTTTTTTATTTCGTTCCTTGCGTCTATTTTGTAGTCTTCTTCCTGGCCCGTAAATAACCCTTTAATTTTTTTAAAGTACTTTGGCGTCCACTATTCTTTTCACTTAGACTGGCCTTACCTTTGATATCACAAACAAAGTCTAATACTTTTAGGCTCAAGGCGAATTGATTTGTATTGCCCAGATAAAGTAATTCGTTCCTTTAAGTTCGGGAGTGTTTAATATTTTCCCTGGTGACACTTTCCGAGTTTCGCTTTCGCTTCACGCAATCAATTAATCAACCACGGACTACTACCACTTGTTTTTTTTTTTTTTATTATTTTTTGCAAAATAAACACATTTCACCATGAATGATTTAGGATACAGTTTATTACATACTCATATAGAATTATGAAACGTATCGGTGAGAAAAAAAAGCACACAGCAAACTATTCGGTCAAGATCTTGCAGAAGAGGAGAGTATTGGATTGGGTGAGCACGTAATCATACAGATATATTTGAACAGCGAAAATATAACTTAACAGAATTAATAGACAAAAGTTACAGTTAAGATATTTCTAAATAATTTCTTAACAGCAAATCACCCGAAAATTATGAAAATTCTCTAATGGAAACAGAGTTTTATGATTATTTATTAAATTTTTAAAAAATATAGGAAAAGGGAAATGCTTATTTATCGTTATCATTCAAAATCTTAACTTAGATTGAAACTAAAACCACAATTTTTTTTCTCTATATAATACAGTTTTTTTTAGTATAAGATTCAAATTTTTATTAACTAGTAAATTTAAATGTTATATGAAGCACACAGAATAATGAATAATATTTCAGAAATTTTAAGCAGTATTCGTTAAAATAATGTGTGTACAATTAGCACTGGAATCACTATTGTATATTAAATGAACTTTTTCAATCCTCTTAAGTATTGGTTTAAGCATTTTGAGCTTCAGAAAACTCAAGTGATTTTATTTCAACTGTTAACTACTTTAAATTTTAAGTCAAAATTAATATCACTTATTTAATATCTTTCCGTCACACTGTCAAACGCAACAACTAGGTTGGCGTTTCTTAATCTGGAATGAGGGTGAACTTGAATAGCAGAATTTGATTCCTGCCATTATGGTTCACAATCTGTAGTATAACAATACGTGCCGAATTACTTACTGTATTTGTGGTCCACACATGTATTGGACACTAGTACATCTATAATGCACATAACATGCAGGAACTTGCTGAGGTATACAAACTTTTAGGATACTTGATACTTGGTTCTATACTTTCATACTTGCTGTTTGGCTGGTTTTATACTCTCAGTATAACGTCAGTGAACAAGCAAGTTAAGAATCAAAATTATGAAATAACATTCCCGACAAAGAGACATTAATACATCTTAAATAATAATCCAACGTGATGAACCTGCTGAGAAAACAGAAAACTCGAATAATTTTTATAAAATAATAAATGGGGTAATAATAGTTATCCAGAGGAAAATGTAATCATATTATTGATGTGAATAAACTAAGTACGTAAACTAGAATAACTAAGTATCGCGCACAAAATTAATTCATTATTCCAAAACTATTCGTTTCATGGTATCATACAAAGATAGTTTTAAAGGAGAAATTTTTTTGAGATTTTCTCCTACCAGCAAAAATTTATAAAACTAATAAATATGGAAGAGGATCATTGCTTCGAGCTGATTTTTCATTGATTCATAAAAAATTCAGAAAAGAAATATCAATGATTATATTTAAAACCTGTTGTTCGATTTTTGATTTGATAGGCTAGGGTTTCGTTTAGATTTTGGATAAAATCGATGTGACATGTACGTTGGACAAGACTGAGCTAGTTCATTAGAAATTTCGGTTTTGTATTTCTGTTTGTGTTTTAAAGTGATTATATTACTTAACATAACAACTGCCTCCAAGTTTGTGATTAACTGTCTAAAAATTATTAATACTTAGTTAGAAATTAATAAGAAGTAATCCACAAATAAATAAAACACCAAAATCCGACAAAAGAAAACTTTTGTTGAAATAAACAATGTCATCTGCTGACAAATGAATTATTTTATTTTTCCAATCTTTCACACAAGAATATTTACTCTAATTACCCTCTATTCAGTTCACTAAATTTATACATGTTGATTAGTAACCCAGTTGTTTTTATTTGCAACATTTATTCTGTTTTTCTGGAGTTGCAGATTGTCATTGAAAATATGATGATAATATTTTTGAAAAGTTTTTCCGCTTATTTCTGTCATTGTACGTAAAACAACTTCCTTATGCAAATAGTGAGACAAAACAGTGTAACATGGGCTGTTCGCGAGCTTTGCTTTTATTAAAGTATGATTTTATATTTGCATTCCCTTCTCCTTTCCAACCAAATGAAAAGTGAACGTAAATTAGTGCATAGTAAATAGATATAAGTAATTTCATATAAAAGCAATGGTGAAATGAATATTCGAAAGTAGAAAGGTTACCATGTTAGGAAGATTGCAGTAGTATAGAGATAGTAATAAAGTGAAGTCTTTGAACAGTACACGAGAGTTTCTTGTGTGTCTGTTATGCTTATAGAGGTTGGAACCTGACGTTGTCTAGTGGAAATTTTCTCTATTGTGGATTAACTCACTTCGGTTCAGAGTATATATGTTGAATTTCTGATTTTTCATATTACGTAAAACTGACTAGAATATTACATGATTATACAACAACAAACATTGTTTGTGTGTGTGTGTGAAAGGTGAATTATTGGATATATATATATATCTGTGATTATTTATTGATGTCGCATTGATAAGAAATACGAGGACAATTGAAGGCCCGGTCAAATGACGTGGATGACAACAGAGCAGGCACCTCTTATCTCCCAACTTCCCTACCGCATTAAAGGGAGGACTTTGAATTTCGATCAGTTTTAACGAGCATTAGCTTCGCTACACGGTGATTCTTTCGAGGCATCAGGACTCGAATCCAAGATCCGATGAAAACAACCTCGTCCTCGACCATGACAGTAGGCTACTACGGCCACACACTGGGAATATAAATCAAAATGGAACATTTATTGAGATAGATAATAATGAACTTCATCTTGGTGTAATTGATGGAAGAAATATTTGAAAGTTTTAAGTTTGAAACATGTTTTTTTCTGACAGTTTTTATTTCAAAACATCGTGTTTTGTCCTTCATATAGCATAAGAAAGTTATTTAAAATTATTTTACGTAAAGATTAGATACTTTTAAATAGTTTCTATACATTTATAGAAATTCTTCAGTGTTTTTTCTTTCCTTTCAAGAACTAACATTTTAATATTAGAAGATAAAGTAAAATATTTTGGAAGAAACAGATTTTCAAATAAATGATCTAAGACATAAATGTGCATGAAAAGGAAAATTTCCTGTTCTGAGAAGTACTAGTCCCCAATATCACTGTGCAATATCCATAATACCGAAAAGCGAAAGCGTTCAATATGAAATTACGAAACTTATACGTAATTCAATAAGTATTTTAATGTAAATATCGTCAGCAAATGTCAATCAAACTAATATCTGAAGAAGAATTATTTCTATAAAACAATGAAAACTACGCATATTTCGGGTAATCACATTTACATAAAATAGAATTTATCATCATTATTTTCATTTACCAACTCTCTCTCTCTCTTTTGCGAATATTCTTCTCCTCCCTCTCTCATTAAAAATTTTTATATTCATGAAAATTTTCTTTCAAAGCGTGTTGTCAATAACAACAGCTATAAAACATGGTTTGTAGCGTGTGCAATTCTTAAATTAGAAAAAAAATTATTTGGTACCTACGGCAACTGGAAATCATCTACTTATTTATTAATAATTCAACAAAAATAAATTATTTTTGTTTGTGTTGTTTAATAAACTCAAAGAATGATTTATTTATAAGCTGGAAAAATTACACGCGATACATGTTCCCCTATAATGGATGTATTTTTTTTAATCATTCGTCAGCTTTTCTATCTCAACTTTTATGTAATAAAACGTTATGCATTTGCTATTTATGTAAAAGAAAATTGAGATCAACACTCGTTTGCAATCATTTACTTACTAATAGTACGAATTCAGATGTTCATTATTTAGGAAATCAAAACCTTCTCTATTTAAAATGACGAAAAAGAAGACATCAATGAAATTTCATGAGTATATAAACTCGAATGTTTCTCAAAATTCAACAACCGATGTTAAGGTTGTTTGATGTAATCAATGTTCTCAAAATATAAATATAATAACATAAATGATCATTGCTTTTAAAACATGATAGTATCTTATGCACTGAAAGAGTGTTTAGTGAAATATAACACTTATTATATAAATATATAGTTTTGGTTGTGTCGGTACTCGTGAAAAGAAAAGGTGTTAACGATATCATTAAAGCTAATTCTAAGCAATTCGGGTTAAGTAATTACGCCAAGAACTTCACTAAATTTAAATTATTTTTATTAGGATGTAAAAAGATACAGTCTGTGAAATACATTGAAAAATATTAAGACACAAGTGGCATACCATAAAACATAAAAATCCCACCATATTAATTCTACGAAGATTTAGTAATAATAATGCATAGAAGAAACTTCAAGGAAATATCTCTTATAAACGTACCTATTTGGATTTTTGTGACACTTAATTGTAAAATGACCAAAGAAATGACTATGAATTTCTTTAGGATGTTATCTTATTTTCTAATAACAAAATTTTATATTTCTGTAGCTTATATACTTTCAGCTGATATTAATTTAATCTATAATGCATTTGACACAAAAGTACAGATAGCTTACATATTCGTAGACATTTTGACATTTGCTGTATGGTATTCCATGTTTCATCAAAGAAAAAATCTGAGGATCCTCGTACATTCAATAAAATCTCACTCCAATTTCTGGAGAAAAACTATTGATAGAAATTACTTGATTGTTACAAACATGATTCTCATCATTATTTGTTTTTTACCTCTGATAATTGCTACAGTATATGCTTACTTATCATATAAACAAAGTATTAATAATGAGTTTTTTACATTTGATTACAAAATTCATGACAAGAAATGCAAAATATTCTTGGATTTCCTATGTCAGTACTTGTATTTTTCAGTGTATTTGGAATACCCCTTTCTCTGTGCATTATCAAAATGCATGTTGATCTACCATTATTGGCTTTCACTATCTCGGTTTAATAATTATGTAAACATTAAGTATCCCATAGGACAATTGTCTGCAAAATATGCGAAGTTATTAGAAGATTACAACAAAATCGAAAAGAAAATCTATCTTTTAAATGACACATTATCGATACCTTTGCTGCTCATCTTATCTGTTAGCTTCTGTAATTTATATATTACTTTGGCATCTTATTTACGTGGTTTCAGTACTCCATTATTATTCCTATTTCTAAGTATTAACGCATTTGTAGGGGTAATCATTATAGTTACATTAACAATATTTAGTTCAAGGATTCCGGAATATATATTGAAAATAAAGACGTCATCAGGAATTTTAATCGATAAATCTCAGTATAATAATCAAAACGCATTTGTAGAAATTAGTCATCTAAAGAGAATAGAGAAAAAGAAAATTATCTTCATATCGGCTGGTGGTGTTGTGAATCTAACAAGAAATTTTCTTCTGTCATCCTTTGGAACTCTTTTTACTTATGGATTAATAATTGAAAATCTAAAATGAAGTTGATAAATTTATTTCGTTTAGGCTTAGAAACTTGTGTTCGATCATGAAGATGAAATATATTTTTTAATATAATCTTTGCCGGTTTAATCAGTATTGGCTAATTACAAATTGCTCGATTACTTTATATGTTTTCCTACAATTTGAATATGATTTTACATGATGAGCCAAAAGTCAATAGATAGTTTTAAATGAATATTTTTAATGTCTTATACTACAGTATATTTATTT
Source organism: Nephila pilipes (assembly GCA_019974015.1). NCBI lineage: Eukaryota > Metazoa > Arthropoda > Arachnida > Araneae > Nephilidae > Nephila > Nephila pilipes. The sequence goes on from BMAW01118563.1 coordinate 351,960, forward strand.
TTATAATGTTATATTGTACAGTGAACTACTAGGTATTAAAAACAATATGTCTTTGATGAGATCCATCGTTTTGTTAGCAGACATAAGATGTTTATCACATTTTTTCATAACATCTTGCTATTTCTTCAGCTAAAACCCATAAAATTCATGGCGAATATCGATCTTAAGTTGAGCAATGATTTTAGGCATTTTTGAAACTATCTTTAAGGTAACCGATGGAGAAAAATGACAACGTCATTATGGAATGTTATAGTTTAGGAAAGTCTGTGTACCTGGAAAGGAATGTTTCATCAATAATTATCTTTATTATTCGCAAGTATTCTCTTGCTGAAATGATGTGGCTTCATCTTACTACCATCGCATTCCAGGCAGATTTTTTACAGCTGGGAGTACAGAGTTAGACAACATTGAATGCCTAGAAAGAGGCCTTCTTAAATGAGAAGAAGTCGAATGTATGCTCTAAGAGCAAGGGAACTTATATTTGCTTATTAACATAGCATGATTTTCACGCCTTGCTCAGCTATATATATATTTCCTTAATTGATATTCCTAACCTCTATTTTCTGATTTTGAAAATTAACAAAATAATAATTTTCACAAATTTCATTCACACTTTTTAAAATTTGTTAAGTTTTATCCCACTCTGTATTACTCTGAATATTCTTTATATAAATATTTAAAAATCCTTCAATAGAAAAAAATCGACAAAAATTGTAAAAAAAAATCAGTAAGGAGAATATCCGTAAATTAAATAATGAAACTCAATTTAGAATATTCGTTATTTCGTGTGTATATAAACATTACATATACGTATGAAAACAAATTATCAAAAATAGAGTACAAGTATGATTTATTTATAGGAAATGCAAATAGTACGAGTAAAATGAAGCAGCAATTCGCAAGATAATTTATTTATATATTCTACAGACTATATATATTCTGATAAAAGGAAGTTATTTAAAATACCCGGTAAATTTAAAGGATTGATTTAGAAAATTGAAATATGACATATGATCATAAACATCGATGTGACTGTTACATAAAACATTACATTTCGGACTGAAAGGGTAAAAAAGTTTTTCTGGGGAATAGACTTGGTATATTTATGTATACAATTGATTATGTATATATGATATAGATATGAAGATTTTTCAAAACAGATTTGTAATTAAGCGAGTTTTATAATTATATCATATTGAATTATCATTTTTCCATTTCTTTAAAGATTTTTTTGTATTTATATCTTATTGTTAAATATTATTATTCAAACTTATATGGACGTATATTTTATATAATTAATGAAGCATATTGTCTTAGTAAAATAAGATTATATTCATACTTATAAAGTTCAATATATATTTATTTGGTTCCTTACTTAAATCCAAGCCATTGAATAAATTATTTTCAAAGAACAGTGTTTAAGATTTGGATGGAATTGCAAATTACATTTAATACAATGAAATAATTTAAAATTAATCTTTTTAAAAGTAATTTAAAAATTTGGTTCAACGTTATAACATTTAAAAAATAAGCAGTTACGTCCTCTTTCTCCCTGTCTGTTACACATATACATTCTTAAGCACACACATCCCCCACGCATATACATATTTATTGTAGGGGAAAAAAACCGTTTTACTTTAAGTTACTTATATACTATTTTTTCACTCTTGTTGACAAACTTTCTCATCCCACTTCTGATTTGTTAGAAACACACTATTGCCATTTTTCTTAATAATAATAATGAACTATTAATAGTAATACTTTGATTGTGTCGTTTACTTTTCTTCACTTAGCTAACAATTACACATATCACTTATCTTTAAACTTCAGACCAGATCAGACTTTCAACATTTTAACAATTAACAATAGTTCCTTTTATTCTTTTTAAATCCTGTCACGTTACCTTAGTGATCTATGCAGTTTACTGTTAAAATAATTAATCACCTCGAGATATTATTACGTTAAGTGTTGTCTCAAATTCTAAGACAAAGAATAGACCTGGTTGCATAGCAACAAATTTATTAAGTACTATCCTTATTGTATTACTTTGCGATCCTTAGTTTTGATTGTCTACTCACTCGCTTACACACTGACACTGAAGGGGGTGCTTGAATGACATCTTACTCTCGACCTTTACAAGACTCTCTCTACAGGTGGGCGTTGAATAATGGAGATAACATTATATATATATATATATATATATATATATATGTGTGTGTGTGTGTGTGTGTGTGTGTGTGTGTGTATTATATATAAATATCAAAAAATTATAATTACTAAATTATTTAAAACATTACATTAATGTGATAAAATGCAGTAAATTATCAAAATAACCATACATATTTAGATAATTATTCTGAATTAAAGACATGCACAATATTCAAATGTAAAAAAGTTAAAGTTTATTACAATACAAATTATACTCAATAGTTTCCAAAAAAACATACATAAAAGGTTAATTAATTATTACAGCTCAGTTAACTGTAAAACAACGAAAAACATAAAATATATCAAGCGAAAAGAAAAAAGTAATGAAATACAAAAATGAAGACAATATTACATAAATACATAAATACTGTTCCATACTTCGGAATGGAAAATGTGTGTTTAAATTAGTTTTACGGATCCGGCCATCATACTTCAGTAATTACATTATCAATCATGGTTTCAGCCAAAAATAATCCAAAATTCAAAACTAATTGAATTTCAGATTTGAAAAAGAAAAGTACACAAATCCATTAGAACTACAGTAAATAACCATTAACTCAAAAGTGATCTTTATCCAACAATACGCACTTAAAAAGTTATTTTAAAAACTAAGAAATTTTTTTTGAAAATAAAATTTTCAAAAAAAATTTAGGGTTTTCTTAAAATTTTCCTAATTTCTAAATATTTTGTTTATTTCTCTCCTTTTCTGATGCACAGATTATCTAATAATTTTTGATAAAAATAGTCATTCAAACCTCGTTTGGGATTCATCCCATATATCTAAATGTTAAGGATGTAAAATTACAAACAAAAAGTTTCATTTTTTGTAGCAAAGTATGTGATAAAAGAGATACATCTGACAAAAGAGATACTTTTACATTTTTAACCCTTCATTAATTAAAAACTTCAGGGTTGAATTTTAAGTTAATTTTATGATGGAGAATCAGTTTTTTGCAGGAAAAAAAACGTCTGGAATGAGAGAACTCTTCTTTGGAAGGTGATTATGTATGTTAATCAAGAGAATTAATTTATTAAAATCATAAACTATTTTACCTTGAGAGATTAACAGTGATGTCAAATGTGTTCCATTGTAATAATAATTGTATCGATATTTAAAATTGTAACGTAAATTATTTTTAATTTAGATAATGGTACATTATACATAAATTTCAACTATTAGTTTATGTATAGTCTTAAGAAAAAGAGACATCCTTGTTACATTTACATTTTCAATTCGGAATATTAAGTGAATGGCAATGTCATTACATTTATTTTGAAACTCTTTAATTTAGCGAGAGTAGCAACGTTGTTGTAGTTCTATGAAAAAAAAAGTATGTCCGCTTTTTTGTTGAGTTTTAAATGATTGTTAGCTCCTTATTCTTGTTAAGAAAATATACTTTATTGCGGCGAATCTGGGATTCAAATAAATTGAGTGATATTAGCAATCAGAGAATAGAAAACATAAACAAGCGAGTAATACTGTGACATTGGGCTATTCGCGGTTTCTCTTCACTAACCTTGGGGACTTTCAATTGAGATTGATTGCTTTCACTAAACAACCTTTGCCCAACCAAAAATGAAACGTGATACATAAGGTTAGTATGTAAAGCAGTTAGGAATGAAGTGAAACGGTTAAATTGAGAATTATATAAACTCTATCTGAAGGAGTAGAGTATCCGAAGGAGGATCAGAGAGGCGTTGTAGTGAGAGGAGGTGAAGTCTAAGTGCTATATAAGAGGAAGGCGAATTTACAGATTAGTATTGAGGTCCGAGTATAGATTACTCGGTTAGAGATTGGTTCTATTATTTTCTGCAGTTGTTCCAGATTCGGAGTTGCAGTTGATAAAAGATATTGGTAAGAAGCTGTTAGATTATTATTGGTGGGTTGAATTAAAGCGTTAGTAAACTTAACCTGGAGAGCACTATTATTAATGTCATAGTAGTTATATATTAATAAATTGTGAAAGTTGTTTTGGTAGTTCTGTAATTATTGGTGTTGTAGTATTTAATATTTGAAATTAGTGATGGCACAAGATAACGCCCGGAACGACCGGGTGTTACAATACGATATCGGGACTAAAAGATTTAATTAGAAGTTGTACCGAGTATAAGGATGATGCTCAGTTTGTTAAAGAAATATTGGAGACCAGTTGAAGAAAAATAATTCGAGATAAAAACCAACGTTTTTTAAAAAAAAACATTTTTAAATGGTGGCAAAGTTTATTAAAAAAATTATTGAAATATTAGTTAAAACTTTGTAAGAAACCTCTTATCTCTCTCGTCTTTAAGATCACTCTCTCTGCGAAATTCAATATATCTTCCATAGATGGCACCACGTTACTACACAAATTACGTTATTAAAAACAATTATTGAAATATTACTCAAAACTTGCCGCAAACGTCTAAATATCGTATTGTTAGACGAGTAAGAACGATTCCCAATGTTTCAGAGCTCTAGCTTGATGGGAAGTTCGTTAAATTAACGATCGAAAATTTGATGACACTCACAGACTCATACTCACACACCAAGTGAAATACAGAAAAACATTGTAAAAAGGAGATGAATTTGAAAAAGAAGAAAAAGAAAGACAATTCGGGCTGGAAAAGAAAAGGCTTGATAATAAAGTAAAGTTGGCGAGAATTAGACTAAGAGTAATTTCGATGAACATGCAGTTTAGTCCAACTACTTGGCACGATTTTAAAAATCGCCAAATATGGGGAAATCAAAAGGGTTTGCCACTCCTAAAGCCACCACAGTGAAGACAAACCGGGGGTAGTCACATTTGGTAAAATACCACCAAATAATTCCTGCCGTCAAGGGTGGTTGGACTAAACTGCATTCCAACTGTTCGGAGATGATTTGAAAGACTAGTTACCGTTTCGGGTACTTTTCCATTTTACCGGGGCAAGCAAAAAAGTCTCTAAAAATAATACAACCGACGCCAAGCGGAATATTTCCGCTGCGATAAAGTCGCCAAAAATAGTACAATCGAAGCGAAACGGAATATCTTCTCTGGTACCTTTTATCGGCTCATTTTCAGAACAAGTCGCGGCATTTTTTTTAATATTCAATTCTTTTTTGTAAAACTTTAAAAATGGATGAGAAAGCAATGAAAATTTGGGATTTGCTCAGAACAGAGGAAGAATCTGTCAGATTTTTTTCAAGCGAAAGGCGTTTTACCTGAAATTGCTACTTGTAATAATAATCATGTAATGCAATTGCATTTCGGAGAAGATATTCAATGGCGTTGCAATCTTTCAACTTGTCGCTGAAACAGAGGCATCCGGAAAGACACATGATTTGATTAATCGAAATTTAATTTCTTGAAGTGTTAGAGGTTTATTTTTTGTTGGAGTGAAGAACTAACTTCGGTTGAAAATCAATTACAGAATAGTTGTAGACTGGAATAATTACATGCACGAAGTCTCTGTGTGGATTACTTGGTTAAATGTCAACAACCGAAAAAAGGGGGACCTCGTATGATTGTCGAAGTCGACGAAAGCATGTTCACGAAGCGAAAAAACAATGAGGGACGGATTCTACCTCAACAGTGGATCTTTGGTGGATGTTTGCCGTGAAACAAGCGAATGATTCCTTTTAAAAATACCCAACTCATCCATCAAAACTAAATTAGAGGCAATTAAGGAACATAACGAAAATGGAACAAAAATATATTCTGATTCGTGGAAATCCTACTGCACTGAAAAATTGGAAGAGGAAAGCTTCGAACATTTCAAAGTAGATCATAGATACAAATTCGTCGATCCGGAAACTAGAACACACAGGCCAATGACCATCTATAGCGACATTGCTCAAACTTTACTAGTGCAGTCAATTTCCTGAAGAGTGTAGATTGGAAACGTATACAAAGCCATAGTGCTTCTAATTTAATACAGTGGAAGTTTAACACGCCGACTGCCACTTATTGGGATATATGATGGGAGAGATTTATTAGAATTTTGAAAGATCTCTTGAAAAGAGTACTCGGAAGAGCTTACCTTTCTCATGAAGAAGATGATTATTATGTTTGTGGACTACGAGAGAGTTGTGGATTCATGGTCATTAAGATATATTTTAGGACACGAGTCCCTAATCCGCTCTCTCCATCGATGTTCTTACAAGACGTTCACGATGGTAGCGCTCCAGATATTGATAATGTCAAACGAAGAGTTTTAAATAGAAGATTGGGATAAAGGCAAACGCTGCATAAAAATTTACGAAATAGATTCAGATCGAAATACCATGGAGTTCTTATTCAAAAACTTAAAAGGAGAGTTTCTAATATAATTAAGAGATAGACCAGGTAGTTTTAATTGGAAGTGATAATCGCAAAAGAATTGATTGGCCTCTTGGAGTAATAGCTGAGCTTAGACTAGGAAAAGATAAACAGGTGATTAGTAAGAGTAAAGACATCACACTCTACTTTATTACTCCCTATTTGTGAGGCACTGGCGTTCTTTAGTTGTGTAGAGCCCGCCAGCGCCTGTGGCAGAAACGACGTAACCCCCAATGGCAAAACACGCCTTGATGAGCGATAAGCTCTCGGAAGCACTTAAGTCCATTCTATGTTTAATTTCTCTGTTTCGTGTATACTTCATATTTTTAAAATTGTCGTCCTGTAATAAAAATGATGAGAAATGAATGCTCGTAATTAAATGACACCATATAAGAACCACTCTTATAAATTGGTGTCGCGAAGAGTTCTGGAGTCGTTACGAGCATATAAGTAAATAGAAACTTTCGTGTGTCAAAAAAGTAGTGAATTTCTCCTTTGGATATCTGTATACCGCAAAAGTATACGAAGACTGCTCAAGGTCGTTATTTTTTTGTTAATTGAATGTGGAGGAAGTAAAACTTTTAACTAAGAAAAGAGGTTACTTGAGAACTTCTTTTACAAATACTATAAATAAAGCCGAAGATGAAATGAAAAATGTTGATAACTTTAATGTTCTAGAAGATTCTTTAACTTTAATCAAAGAAAAAAAGCTTTATAAGGTCGATGAAGAAATTGAAAATTTACATGACGATGAGTCGAAACTACAAACCGAAATCAAAAACACCGTGACGTATAAAGATAAAATAATTTTCTCGAAATCGGAAATAAATATAAATTTAAAAAATGGACAGAAAACTATTAAAACCAATGTAGATCTTATAACTGAAGTTTCGGGTAAGAACAAAATCCAGCAAGTGCGACTTCCAAAATTTGAAATTTCCAAATTTTATAGCGGTGTAAATCAATGAATTAGTTTTTGGAACACGTTTAAGGTCGCAATTCACGATTATAATTCACTTCTGAAAGTGGAGAAATTTAATTATTTAAAAACATATTTAGGTGGAATTGCCGCTAATGCGATAGTAGGTTTCCATAGATCCATAATTTCAGATACAAATTATGGATCTGCTATAGATATTTTAAGTACTAGGTTCGGAAGACATGACGTTATTATAAATACACATATGTGAAAACTTCTTAATCTCTCTCCTGTTTCAAGATCTAATGATATTTTAAGATTAAGAAAGCAATTTGATACCATAGAAATACAAAGTCTAAGTTTATGTTCTTTAAATGTGAAACCCGAATCGTATAATAATATGTTAATCCCTGTATTATTCAGAGTTATTCCAAATGATTTAATATTAGAATACAGTCCTAATGATAGCCAATCATGTTTTGATGTTAGGAATTTTTGGATTTCCTCAGAAATGAATACAATCTCGTGAAAGAGCTAATATGTTTAATTGTAATGATAGATCATCAGCCTATGATCAAAAATGTAATTACAGTCATTCTAAATAATTCCAGAAAGATTTAAATCGTTATCCACCCACGTACAACGAAACTGAACAAAAGTCAATCGTTCGCTCGTCTGCTGCAATTGTCTGTAAAAGTCGCTTATTTTGCAATTCGGGAAAGCATGAATCATCAAAGTGTTTCGATACGAATATTTCTGTGAAAAAATAAAAAATAAAAAGTCAGGGTAGATGCATTATTTGTTTTGGTGTTTTGGCAGAAAACCTTAGCTAAGGATTGAAAAAATAAACTGAATTGCAAAATATGCCATAGTAGGAATCATAATACATTATTATGTACTTTAGAAAAAAAAGAACTCGGAAATAAATGAACATAATAATAAAGACGAAAATCATTTGCTAATAGCTAATATATCAACAGATGCTTTATGCGGTTTACCGAAAATACCGGATAAAAATAAAATTTGTTTTGATTCTTTAATCACTATTCAAGTAGAATGTGGTACTAAACATTAACTGCTTTTGTGGATATTGCAACCCAATTATCAATAATTAAAAACAGTATGGTACCTGAACACTATAAGAATCCGTGAGGAAAGATTATTTTAAAATCTGCTTTTGTACATACGTTCTTTGCAAAACTAATAAATGTGAATTTAGTATCATAAGTTCTGAGTTTAATGTTTTATTTTCACATGTTTCCGTCCTGTGTGCAATGGTAGATAATTTAGTGCATGATGATATTTTATATAGTTTGAGTGCTTATAATGATTTGATTGCAACTAATAATAATTTTGAAAGTTATGTAAATAATCTTAAAGTTGATGATTTCCAGTTATCTCATAAGTACATTTTTGTCAGTCCTGTTGAGAATACAATACTTAATTTAAACACTAATTCTGTTCAAGTTAGTAGGTTACTTATGCACATTGCCATTGATTCTGTAAATAATTTAACTAATACTGATATGGACAGTGGTAGTGTCAACATTAATTTAATTTCAGATTCAAATAAATTTCAGTTTGAGCAAGAAAATGATAAAAGCCTATCCAAATGTTCGCAAGATGACAGAAGTTGTTAAAATGGTTTTATGATTGAGAATTATATAGTTACTGTATCATAAAAATAAAATTTTAGATGAACCGTCTGTTAGCTGTACCTCATCAGCGCAGATAGCAATTGTTAGAACTCGCACATTCCATTGTATGGGATGGGCACCTGCGGAAAAAGAAAACTTTATAACGGATAAGATATTTATTTTTCTAGCCTAGCATGAAAAAAGATGTACAAAATTTTTGTGACACTTGTGTTTCATGCCAGTTACAAGCTAAAAAGAAGCCATCTGATGAAATTCCCATAACTTCTGTAACATGACCTAATGAATCTTTCCAAATTATAAATGTTGATATAATAGGCCCTATTGAACCTAGGAGTAGGGGAGGCAAATTTATACTGTGCGCAATAGATCAGTGCACTCGATGGCTTGAAGCCATCTGTCTAATGAATGTAACAGCAAAATCGACTAGCGATGCATTATCACAAATATTTTCAAGAACTGGTATAAAAAAGATAATTGCTACCGATCAATGCACTAACTTTACATCCAGTCTCACAAAATAATTTATTGAAAGAACTGAATATTTCCTTAGGTTTTCTGTTCCAGAACACCCACAATCCAATGGTCTCGTCGAAAAATGAAATAATGTATTGAAAAATATGTAACATCATGTTATGAGGGAAAATTCTAACGATTGGGATAAGCATACACCTTTTTTGTTATGGGTTTATCGGGAAGTACCTAATCAAACAACAGGTGTTAGTTATTTTCAGATGTTGTACGGACGACGTCCTACCGGTTCCTTATCGATCCTAAAAGTCTCTTGAACTGAAGAAATTCCTGTACCCATCGGTCGATTAAAATCTTTACGAATTATTTTAATGATCTTAAGATCAAACTTCAATTGGCTGCCGAACAAGCTGGTATTGCTTCTTCTACTAACCAAGCGAACTATGCCTATTACCATAATCGTCGAAAAAAGTATAAGAGTTTCGAAATAGGTTATTGTTCTTTCACCTGAGAGTACACATAAAATGTACGCGAGATGGACATCTCCTTGCACCATCGTAGAAAAGTGAAGTGCACACAGTTGTTTAGTTCAGATGCCTGATAATAGTGTAAAACACATCCATGAGAACAAAATTAGAAAACTTAATATTCAAACAAACAACATCGGAGTCATTTATGAGACCGAAATTGATTTTGGTAATATCGAAAACACACCTGTAACAAAACACACTCCAACTGACGAAACTTATATTAAGGAACACTTGAATTCTTCTCATCTGAATTCTGATCAAAAACAAGCTATTATTGATTTATTAATTAAGAATCAAGCAATAATATCTCAACCCCCAAAATAGCTAGAATTGTGAACAGTCAATCAGACAATCTATCGGATTCCTGAAATTTTAAAAGAAGAAGACAGACAAATAGACGATCTCTTAACTTAAGGTTTAATTGAACTCTCTGAAAGTGAATATGGTCACCCAGTAATATGTGTGTCAAAGAAAGACGGTACAATAAGATTAAGCGTGGATTTCCGTTACTTGAAAACTCAGACAGAGCCAGATGCTTTTCCTATGCCAAACTCTACTCATTTGATTTATCGAGTATCAAGCTCCAAATTCATAACCTTGCTCGATCTTTTGAAGGGATACTGGCAAATCAGAATGAGTTCTGAATCAAAACAGCTAACTTCATTCTCCATTCATAGAGGGCAATACTCTTTCAAAATTATGCTTTTTGGTCTGAAGAACGCAGCCGCTATATTCCAACGTACCATTAATCAACTTTTAACCCAACATAGAGCGTATGCCGAAGCTTACATCCTAAGATAGAACACTTACAAGAAATAAAGCTTCGTGTGACATCATCTGGACTAAGAAGCATGAAGACTCTTTTAAGAAACTTACGAAAGCTATTTGTGAAGCTCTCGATAGCATTGCACCAAATTTCCAAGTCCCCATTTACCATCTTCACAAACGCTTCTACATATGCAGTAGGCGACTGTCTTGCTCAAGTTGATGAAAACGGAAACGAAGGCCTGTTGCTTTCGCAAATGAAAAGTTATCGAAGTCTCAAGAAAAATATGCTACCATAGAGAAAGATGCTTACGCCATCATCTTTGTGTTGAGAAAATTTGAAACTTATATTTACGGATCACAAGTTCAAATAGTTAGTGATCACAACCCCTTAACATACCTGAAGCAATGTTTACCCCAAAGTTCTCGTCTCCAGGGATGGTCTCTAGCTTTGGAAAGATTCATCGTCAGTGTCAGCAATCGGGGTGGTAAAATTCACTTGAACGCTAATGCACTAAATCGACTACAAGGAATTCATTGGACAGATACCTGAACTACATTGAACTCTTTTCCTGAACATTTAAAAAATACTCAATATTTCTTTGTGCTTAAATTTATAGATAATTAATGTTTTCTTTTTTTTCTAGATGTAGTTTTTGTAAATTTCTTTGTACATGTAATTTTTTTGTGATACCCTCTTGAAATGGGAGGTGTCAGGCACTGGCACCCTCCAGTTGTGTAGAGTCCGCCAGCGTATGTGGCAGAAACGACGTAACCCTCGAAGGCAAAACACGCTTTGATGAGCGTTAAGCTCACTGAAGGATTAAAGTCCATTCTATGTTTAACTTCTGTGTTTTGTGTGTGTTTCATATTAGTAAAGTGTCGTCCTGTAATAAAAAAAGATTAGAAATGAATGCTCGTAATTAAATGACGCCATAAAAGAATCCGTTCTTATACTATTTAAAGGATTTATCCTCTTGAAGTCGATTCGAGTAAAGTTAGCAGTAATATCTGTAAAGATCTGGTGGAGCAGCAACGAGGAGATAATGTCCGCAACCCAGGTGATTCAAGAAATAAATCAAAGGAAACACTATCTTTAGTTCAAGTGAAGGACACCAAAGTACCTAACATCACTAGATCTGGTTGGTGTGTAAAAATTACTGAAAGGCTCAACTTGTAATTATTCTTACACAGACTGTAAATTTAAGTAGATATATTTTTCTATTATGTATGTGTTTCTGAATTGCTTGTGATTCGGGATGAGAGAATATTATTTTTATATTTTCAATTTAGAATTTTAAGTGAATGGTATTGTCGTTGTATTTTTTGAAACGCTTTAGTTTATCAAGAGCGGCAACGTTGTTGTAATTCCATGAAAAAATAAATTTGTCGTTTTTTGTTGAGTTTTAAATGATTGTTAGCTTCCTATTCTTGTTAGGAAAATCTACTTTATTGCGGCGAATTTGGGTTTCAAATAAATTGAGTGATATTAGCAATCAGAGAATAGAAAACATAATTTTTATTTTGAAAGATATAATGTACGTATTTCTTATAATTATTTGGTAAGCGACGTTTGGATTGTACGTTAAAATCCTCAATAACACGCCGCTAAATTCAAATATGATGCAATTATCAATGGCGTAAAAGAAACTATAATGTAATTCTAAGAATTTAATTTATAAATTGAACTGTTGCAGTTAATTAACTTACAAAAATAAGTTTTCATTGCACATGCTACTTTTTACACGTAATAAATTTCTCACCAGGAAATACTCGTTGGCTATATTTCAGTTTTAGCAGAAGTGCTTGATATTTTCAGATTTATAAGGGAAAGAAGAATCCTCTGATACTAATTGGTATTTCAAACAATTAACGATAAAAAAAGAAACTTTTACTTGACACGTGTTTACTCCAGTAGAAAAGTAATTATTCTTTCACAATAAGAATACATAAAAAAGTTCACCGATAAATATTATAAGAACAAAAAAAGACATTTTTAGCCATAGTTATGGAAAATGAACTTAAGCATAAACATATTTTTAAATATTTGGATCCCTATATATCCTCAAAATTACGTATCTGAAATTTTAAGTAATAATGTCTAATAAATTGGGAAATATTCGGAAAAAAATTGCCAATATGATCCTTTCTAGAGGACCATATACTACTTTAACAATGCTTATTATCAATCTCCTTACAACACGTTGTTCGGCAAAAGAAAAATATTGCAAACAGTTTGCTTTGTTTTCGAATTAATTTTAATTTAAAAATACTATTTGCTTATTAAATTTAAAATAAGAGTTATTTTAATATTTTAATTTATGCTATTATTTCATTAATTAATGCATTTATTCTATTAATTCAAAATACAATGACAAAAATAGTAAAGGAAAAATTGATTAGAAAGAAAAAAAAGTTCGTTAAAAGATCCTTAAAATTTTTTTTTAAAATAAGGGGACACAGTGCGTATGATTTGTAGAAAATAGGCAAAATAAATAAATAAATAAAAACCTTTTTTTGGCCTTGATTATTCTGAATACATTTTTCTATTATCCCACAATTATTCAGATTTCAACGTTAAAAATATTCTCAGATATGATAAGTTTTATATTCATTGGTATTTACATCTTGATTTATATGTAAATTACATTTTGATTGACATCTTGATGTCATTCATTCTCTGGTAGATGAACCTTTAATTTCATGCCCGATTAATTTTAACTGTATCAAGTTGTTTTAAAATAATGTGAATCGATTGTACTCCATTCTCAATGTTTGATTTCTTCTGTCAATGTATTCTGCCTTCGTTTTTTTTTTTTTTTAATTTTTTATTACATAAACACTTAATTCTGTTTTTACCCTATAAATACGTTCCCGAAGAATATGTGTAAAAAATTCGATATAAAAACCAACGTTTTTATATGGTGGCAAAGTTTATTAGAGAAAATTATTGAAATATTAGTTAAAACTGTTAGTTATTTTTAACTTTAAAATT
>BMAW01118563.1:365804-407920 GCA_019974015.1 Nephila pilipes
CAAAAATTTACTTAAAAGAGACATTTGTGAGAGTATTAAAAAATTCATAATACTCATAAAATCAAAACATGCATTTGAAAGTTTGTAAGTCATTCTATTTAAAAAGAATGGAACCAGAATTCAGAAAAAATTATTGTGATAAGACTTGGCCAAATATTGGAAACTTTCTGTCTGGGAATGATTACTGACAAAAGTCAACCCTTACTATCTCGGAGATAGTAAAGGAGATAGTAATTCTCCTTTGTGAGTACAGTGTTACGATATTCATGCTGCTGGAGTGCCGTAATTCTCCAGAGGGAAAGAAATTTTTCCTCAATCCTAAAGGCCGAGAGGAAAGAATATTTTGACTTATTAAAATTATTGAAATATTAGTTAAAACTTATCGCAAACGTCTAAATATTGCATTGTTAGGCGAGTAATCGAACGATTCTAAAATTTCAAGCTCTAAGCTTGTGAAGTTGGTTAAATTAACGATCATGATGCACACAATCACACACACACACTACAAACAAGTGAAATTCAGAAAAGTTGTAAAATACGTTGCATCTATGGAAAAATAGAAGATTGAGTTCCAGTCATAAGAAATAGCAAAAATAAAACAATATTTTTCATCTTATGTTATAGATGAATTATGTGACAAATGGAAACTATAACATTCATCGTCTCCAATTTTCTGCACCAAAAATAAACGAAAGCAAATTCTCCTCTAGAATTTGATTGATCGTGTTAAATCGAAAACAAGCCGTGGAAAGAGAGAATTAAAAAAAAAATTCTATTCGTATTAATTCAAAATCGATAAAAAAAGATCATGTAAAAATGAAATGGGTGTATTTGAAACATTATTATTTTAAATTTTATAAACAGTGTTTTAAACTGTACTTTTCTTTTATTCTAATTATAATCATTTGAATATATTATTATAGAATTTTATAGTTTATTATGCCTCTTCGAAGAGGAAAAAATTCAATTAAACTGAATGTAGAAATATGGACGACGACTTTTATAGACGTGAAAAGAAGAAAACGTAAAATAATGTTACTTTTCGAGTAGCATCGTCAAAAAAGTAAGCTGTTGTCGAAAAGAAAAAATAATTTCAGTTAAATGAAAGAATTACATATAGTCCTAGATTTTTTTAAACTCTACAAACAAACTGCAATTTTTCTAAACATATGCATTGGTTTACTTTATTCACTCTAAAAGTTTGGAAAGTCATTTATGTATGCATTGAATTTTTTTTTTAAAAAATTTAACCTGGTAATTTTAAATTAAGTGTAAAAATGTAATATTCACTAAACAACTTGAATGAAATCTATCTCATGCATTCTGCAAGTACATTAGCAATACGTAACCGAACGAAGAATTGTTTTTTTTTTTTTTTTTTTTTTTTTTTTTTTTTTTTTTTAATTTTTTATTACATAAACACTTAATTCTGTTTTTACCCTATAAATACGTTCCCGAAGAATATGTGTAAAAAATTCGATATAAAAACCAACGTTTTTATATGGTGGCAAAGTTTATTAGAGAAAATTAATGAAATATTAGTTAAAACTGTTAGTTATTTTTAACTTTAAAATTTACTTAAAAAGAGACATTTGTGAGAGTATTAAAAAATTCATAATACTCATAAAATCAAAACATGCATTTGAAAGTTTGTAAGTCATTCTATTTAAAAAAGAATGGGAACCAGAATTCAGAAAAAATTATTGTGATAAGACTTGGCGCCAAATATTGGAAACTTTCTGTCTAGGGAATGATTACTGACAAAAAGTCAGCAACCCTTACTATCTCGGAGATAGTAAAGGGGAGATAGTATTTCCCTTTGTGAGTACAAAAGGTTTACGATACTTCATGCTGCGTGGGGAGTGCCCGGTACTCCCAGAGGGGGAAAGAAATTTTTTCCTCAATCCTAAAAGCGCCGAGAGGAAAGAATATTTTGACTTATTAAAATTATTGAAATATTAGTTAAAACTTATCGCAAACGTCTAAATATTGCATTGTTAGGCGAGTACGAACGATTCCCAAAATTTCAAAGCTCTAGCTTGATGGGAAGTTGGTTAAATTAACGATCGAAAATTTGATGACACACACATTCACACACACACACACTCACACACACACACACACCAAGTGAAATTCAGAAAAACGTTGTAAAATACGTTGCATCTATGGGAAAAATAGAAGATTGGTTCCAGTCATAAGAAATCAGCAAAAATAAAACAATATTTTTTCACTTATGTTATAGATGAATTATGTGACAAATGGAAATCGTATAACATTCATCATCTCCAATTTTTCTGTCACAAAAATAAAACGAAAGCAAATTTCTCCTCTTAGAATTTGGATTGATCGTGTTAAATCGAAACAAGCCGTGGAAAGAGAGAATTAAAAAAAAAAATTCTAATTCGTATTAATTCAAAATCGTATAAAAAAGATCATGTATAAAATGAAATGGGTGTATTTGAAACATTACTTATTTTAAATTTTATAAAACAGTGTTTTTAAACTGTAACTATTTCTTTTTATTCTAATTATTTTTAAATAATCATTTGAATATATTGTATTATAGAATTTTATAAGTTTATTATGCCTCGTTCGAAGAGGAAAAAAAATTCAATTAAATTGAATGTAGACGAATATGGACGAGACTCTCTATATAGACGTGAAAAAGAAAGAAAACGTAAAAATAATGTTACTTTTCGAGTAGCACGTCAAAAAGTAAAGCTGGCCTGTCTGCGAAAAGAAAAAAATTTCAAAGTTAAATGAAAGAATTACATATAGTCCTAGATTTTTTTAAACTCTACAAACAAACTGCAATTTTCTAAACATAAAATATGCATTGGTTTACTTTATTCACTCTAAAAGTTTGGCAAAGTGCATTTGTATGTTATTTCTCGAATTTTTTTTTTTAAAAAATTTAAACTCTGAAAATTTTAAATTTTAAGTGTGAAAAATAGTAATATTCACTAAACAACTTAATGAAACTTTTATCTCATGCATTCTGCAAGTACATTAATTTTATTTTCTATGTTTATCGCATTTATCTCTCTTTTTATATTAAATAAAAACTTTAAATAGTTTTATCTCAGATCAAAAAAAAAAAAAAAAAATCATGGTTTTTCTTATTTTAAAATGATAAAGTTTTTTTTTTTTTTTTCTATTTTGCCAAATGTATTGATGTTTTTTCTAGCTATGGATATTAATATGTGTAAAAATTTGGTATGCCTTTTTGAATTAAAGCAACATATTTAATTTTTGAAAAATAATCGATTTCCGAATTTGCACATTTTTCTAGGAATTTTTAATAAGCACTCATTAAAAAAATTATTTTATAAATTTCAATCATGTTAACCGAAAACCTATACCAACTTTTATTGTACAAAGGTTGATAAAATTGTAAATCAAATCTTATTGGATGCGTCAATTTTCGTAGGAGGAGTAGCCTTTTAAAAACGCATTATAAATTTAAAAACAAAATTTTAAATTTGAATTGTTTGCTTTTTGGGATATTTTGAGTGTATATCCTATTTTACGTATTACATACACATAAAGCAAAAAATTCATAAAAACTATTAAATTAAAGGTTTTTATTCTAATTGTACGTCTCCCCCTTAAAATAAAACTTTTGTTGGCAAATTGTTTCACAGAAGTAATAATGAACAAGTTAACAGTTTTTTTTCGAAAACTTGGCTATAAATAATTGGACAAGAAAGAAATTGGAAGCATAGTATGTTTAGAGCATTTTCTATTTATTTCAGCAAAATTCCAGCATCAGCGATAGAAATTTTCACATAAGTTAATGGAATCGTTTGATCTTTTAACAATGAGACAAATCCTATCCCACTCCAGAATTATGAAGTCTAGAAAGTCTCCTTTTTTTTTTAGACTGAACGTACTATTTAAGTTGTGATGATATAACATAACCTCTGTTATATATATATACTTCAGTCGATGTTCAATAGCTAGTTGTACTGTAAAAAGAGGAAGATACAGCTTTAAACATGCAAAAAAATATTGTACAGTTAGAATGAATTCTAAGAAAAGAAATGCGTCCAAATTGTCGAAATTTATAAAGTGCTTGCTACCTTCAATCAAAACTTTGCATTTTTAAGTAAACGAGGGAAAAAGTAAGAAGTACAATAAAAACACAGTAAAATTAAACAAGTCTACCGATTTATTACCTTCGTTCGATCATAAACATTTTTTGTCTTTGAAATAAAAGGGAAATAGAATAAATTATTTTCATAAATTTTTGTCTTCTGTTACGACTCCTAATTCTTTCTCATATTAATTAAATAGAAGAATCTGCTGATTTTTGCTGCTTTTTAAATGGGTGTATGTTTTGAAACTAAATTTTCCACAGTACCTCTTTTTTAGTTTAATAGTGTTACATTATGAAAATGACACTTTCGTATCATTATAATGGCTTCAGAATGGAGAAAATTCTTAGTTTTTAGATTTAAGCTCCCTTGAAACAAATTTGCTTTTACATAACTCGAATTCGATTCAAAGAAGAATCATATAAACCAAAACGTGGTAAAAACTATCAGTATCATTGCTCTTATTAAATTTAATCGTGGTAAAACAAAATATTTGATTTTAATTGCATATTTTTTATATTTTTTACTTCAAACGTGAAAAGAATTTACTTTAAAATTAAACTAGGATAATACAAATAATGATATTCAATCGATTTCTGCAAAAAAGTTGAGACATCACATTACGGCTTTTGAGAATGTAGTACACGAAAGTTTGTAATTATATTTGTGTATACGAAAGTGCACATAAATTGAATTCATTTTTTTTGATTAATCACGCAATGATTGAATTCTAAGAACATTTCCATTTTACCAAACAACGAAATAAGTATTATTACGTATTAAAGGTTCCATTTCTCAGTATAATTTATACTTTTATAATATTTGAGAAAGTAATCATTGAATTAATGATTATCATCCAATTCCACATTTCCTGTATTGATAAGTCATCTGTGTAATAACTATATCATACTTAACATGTATCTTTCAAGCACTAGAATGGTTTGATGTCCTAAGCTGCCTTTTTAAATATAGGAGTATTATATTTTCGTTTCGGAGTATAGAGTTAATATTTTCGTTTAATTAAATTGCTTCAAAATTTGTAATTTTTATACACACGTTTTAATGTATTTTTTGATTACCTGTTAATTTCTACTTTGATTATATATTTTGCCAGTTTTTGATAAAATCAACCAAACATGATAAATTAAATGTATTTACACTCAATTTTGTGTTAAAACCAGCATATATTAATTAATTATTTCGAAAATTTAGCAGCTGAAATGAAATGTAATTCACATATTGTTTAATTCAATTTTGGATTTAGTATTCTTCAATTGATCGCAATAATACTTGAGGAATATAAATTTGATTTTTCTCTCTCTCTCTCTCTCTCTCATCATAAGCATTTATCAACATTCACCACTCTTATTCAGCACAAAAAAAAAAGCTTACTTTGAAGAGAAAAACAGAAAAAAACATAATGGGAAAGAATATAGAGCATAACAACAAAATAAAAGAGAAAAATTATTGCACATAATGAAATAAATTTTTTAAGTGAGAAAAGAATAATCTTATTATGGGATCTTATTATCTAAGTATGGGAAATTATTGATGTTCCAATTTTGAAGAATTAAAGGTTGAGATAAAACTAATTCGATTTAAATCTGACAAATTAAGTGTAAATTGTAGATGATGCAATAGGCTGAGAAATAATTTTTCTTGAGAGTGTTCTTTCACTATTTAGTTACTTTTATAAGCCGAAATTATACATATGAGGACAGTTATAAAAGTACCCGGTAAATTGGGAAATGACAATAGGAATAACTGTAGCAGTGTCCTCCGATTTCACTTCTTTTTTCATAGAAGTCAATGAGTTTTATACTTTTCGCATCCCAAAAAATCATCGAAATGGCTTTTCTAGTCGATGATACCGTCTTCGCCTTTTGAGCAAATTCACTGGAATAAATCTATTGTTCTTGATTGTTTTTCAGTGTATAATAATAAATCTAGGTCTCGTAGACGATTACTTCTAAAATCCAATTAATGAAGAAAACTCGACGTTGCAGCAATCAAATTTCGATTTGACAAAGAATAGCTTCCAAATGAAAACTAACCTATAAATAAATGTCAAATTAGTTTTGACGCCGTTTAACAGTTGACAGCGTACAATAGTAACATCAGTTTTCCTCAGGAATGCCATCTATTCTCATAAAGAGGTACTTTTGAAACTCGTGCTTCGTAATTTAATTCATATCACTACTATGTGTGCAATTTCTGACAAATAAAATCAAGGGTTAATGACAAAGTTATGCTTTCTTGTGATACAAAGGTACACTTATGATAGGCCTAAGTGTGCATTTCAGTTATTTTCATACAGAAGAGTTACTCTCACATAATCACTTATTATTATCTAATTACTGAATCAATACAAATTCTAATTTATAAGATGTCTGTATTTCGAATATTTAATCTTAAGGGTTAATGTTCCACTTTTCTAAAAGTTGCTCGCTACCTCACTAAATTGGCACAAAATTACATTTTTTTTCAGTCACCGAATATACACTGTCACAATGGATCCAATATAATCTGTTTCTATCTGCAAAAAGTCTGGCTTTTGTTATCATCGTATTTCAATATTTCAAATTAGCGGAAGGTTTTGGTGGTAAAGAAAATTAAACTCGCGATCTGTTATAAGATGACAAAATTGTTTTGGATATTGTGATCAAATACCAGTAATATTAAATATCTTTTTTCCACGTTTTGTAAATAGGGAGTTGCAGCGTATCTTAACAAATAAAAGAACTATTGATTTATCAGATTTTTCAACAAATCAATAGTACAAATAAATGTGAGAGGATTTGTTTGTGAGGGAGATGTAAAATGATCTAGCAATGATTAGACTTTTGAAAACTCAAAAGATTTTTTGAAATAGAAAATTTTTATAAACACCAAAATTGTTGGTAGAGTTTCTTAAGTTCCTTCAGAATTCTATCATACATACCATTTTTTTAATATAACCATTGTTTTTTTTTTTAAATAAAATCCCTTTTTTTAAAAAAAATAAACCTATATTACATTTAATAAATGAAGAGATTATATACTATGACATATTCAATTTTTAAAAACAAACGATTTAATCATAATGTGATACTTTTTAAGACATTATCTGTCCAACTTTTAAAGGCAGACGATTTAATTTAATGTGATACTTTTTTAAGATATTATCTGTCCAACTTATAAAGGCAGACGATTTAATTTAATGTGATACTTTTTTTTAAGATTTATGTGTTCGACTTTTAAAAGCAGACGATTTAAACTTAAAGTAATACCTTTTTCAATATTCTTTATTAAGATATTTTTTTTGGCAACACCAGATCATAGTTTTGATTTTAGATAATTTACTGGTAACGGATATGAAATTGAGTATTGAGTTTGGTTCCAAGAGGTAAAGACGAACGTTGATAAGTGGTACTTGTGTAAAATTGTGTCTTGAATTTATGTTTGAAAAGATGTGCGCAAATAAATGTGATGTCCTGAAAACAAGTCATTTTTATTAATAGTCTTCAATACAGTACAATACACATAATTTCAGCAACTATCCTTCATTCCTATAATTTTATATGGCATTCTGTGACAAGATTTTCCTTCTATTTAACGACAGTAACAAAAACTGTTTCTTCCTGTATATAGGAACAACATTGATGCTTAACTAACTTGTTATGAATTAAAAAGACTTTAACTCAGCTCTTACTATATGGTTGCGGTATAGGTACATTTAATTTTAGTAGAGTTTTAGGAATACGTTTCTTTGCATTGAAGCATAAATGAAAATTCATAGTTCATATCAAAATAGAAGTGAAATGTAGCACATGCAAAATAAATTTATTAAATATGGTCGTAATTTTTAATGGAAACGTTGGGAAAAAGACTTATAAATATACATGTGGAATTTAAAGTTTCAATGCCAATAAGGAATTGTGCTTGATAAATGTAAATTCGAGAGGTGTGTTTGCACATCTGAAATAGGATCTTTATCCAGATTTCGTGTTAGAAAAATAAAAATAGTGCTAGTAGTGCTACAAAAAACTCGCGAGTTACATTTGCTATAAATACACATCTCAAATTCGTGAGCGTTATTTATCTTTCAGACTGGGTATTGTGATCTAGATTTCAGTCAAGAATGTCTTTGAAAAGATAAACCGGTCAATATCAACATCTTATTGGGATTGATCGTACAACAGAGCTATGGGAAGATGGAATTTCGCTTCGCTATGCTGCACATAGACTTGGCAGGGATCTATCCATCTTGTATGATTGTTGGCAGCAATATGCACAAGAAAGTATTGACACAATGACTTGATTCAATCACACATGGGATATTACTGAGACAGAAGACCGTCGTACACGTCACATGGCTGCAGCGCATCATACTGCATCTGCAGCAGAAATTCGAGCTTCTGTTGGCACCAGAGTGCCACCGCGAATTGTAACAATTTAATTATTTGAAGAAATGCTCCCAGCCAGATGCCTTCTAGCTTTCATGTCACCAACTCCAATTCACTGTGATCTGCGACTTCAATGGTGTTAATTAGAGTCTATTGGAGGATAGGGATATTTGTTGTATTTTCAGACGAGAGTTATTTCTGTCTTGATACCAATGATATCTGAATTTGGGTTAGAAATGTATGAAATGAACACTTGGTACTATTGCCAGTGGCGTAGACACATTGGATTTAGAACAGGGGTTATGATCTGAGGACCATTTTTCTACGACAGCAATCTCGTCGTTGTCCTAAGTTATACCAAGTTACCGCCCAACTAGACCTTGACAGCAAATTCATAAGTCTGCCTGATAATTGAATCATTTGTGCTGCCAATCTTGATTACTATTCCAGAAGGCACTTTCCAACAGAACAATGCTCGTCTCCATACTCCTGCTGTCATGCTAAGTGATACACAGAACGTCGATGTATTGCCTTGGCCTGCAAAACTATCGAATCATTATTCAATCCGACACGTATGAAACATTATTAGACAACAAATATAGAGTCTCACACAACCAACACGAACTGTTGCTTATTTGACTGGTTAAGTGCAATAAACAGGGAGTTCCATCCCATTAAATCACGTATTGAACCAGTTAGCAACAATACTTGAAAGTTTGAATATTTGTATTAAAAATTGCAAGTGTACACAATGGTTATTAATACATCACCATTTCCCATTTAAAATGGATCTTTTTGCGCATATTTTAACCTGTGACTTTGAAACTTTAATCAAGTAAATAAGTTACCTTGGACAAAAGCGTTGCTTACATTTCATTCATCTAAGCAAACTCTTCCTGAGATAGGATTTCATTTTCCGACAGTACATATACGAGATTACATTAAATTAAATTGAATTCAGTTTGTCGTATCATCATAATTAAGGTAATCTGCAAAAAGCAACCCATGAGTCAATAGAGCTTCAGAAGCATATAGTAATAAAGACAAGTTTAGTTTAATTACTCCACAGGCTGAGAAATATATTAGATCTTTTCTTTCCAATCTTTGAATTAGAAACATTTCTTTTCCTTCTCCCATACTACTAAACTTAAGTTTTTCTATCAACATACCAGCAATTGCCTTTGTTTTTATACTGACACTAGTAATTCTGGAGCTACAGATGGTCAACAGAAGTGAAACAAATATACCTGTGAAGATGTTGATACACAATTCCTCCACAAAGTGGAGCGGCAATTCATCCTTTGTAAATCTGATAATCAAAGCATTATATAGATGTAAGAAACTGATCAACAAAATGACGAAATAGGGCACTGAAAATGCATTTTGTATTTGTTTAAATTTCTCCTGAATGCTGTTGTAGGAATTTAAAATATCGATGTTTCGTTCAGATGGTCCCTTGATATCTATTTTGCTAAGACTTTTGTTGAACTCTATAAGCAATAGCTTACATCGATGCATTAAAATGCTCATTGATAAGGCAGTAAAGCATGGGAATTGTACAAAAACCACATTAAACGAATAAGAATAAATATAATTTACACCAGTTATAAACCATTTATTTTTAGTTACATAAATATCGGACCAAAAATAAATAGTCTCATTCATTAGATAAACGTAAAGAGACGCTTGAATCATAGGAAAAATTGTAATTGTGAATAAAATTAAATTTATTCGCTTCGACCACTTTAAATTTAAATGATTTCTTGAAAAGAAAGGAGAAGAATCGGGAGACTTCATTAGATTTCTCAAATCTTTCTTCCTGTTCATTAAAATATGCCATAAAACTTCTGATAATATACTTAGAAACATGTAAGTATAATTTGGCATAAATCTGCTGTATTTATAATCAATAATTGGCATTATAATAGGCATTAAAAACCAATAAAGAGCGAATAAATGAAATGTAATCAATGTATAGATTGAAAATAATCTTAAAATTTTCAACATCATTTTATTTTTTGTGTAGATCATTAATTTAAAAATAATCCAAAATGCTGTCTGTATTTTAATTCTTTTCAATAGCGCTCTTCTACACATTATTAAATATTTTATCATAAATAACATCAGTTGATTCTTACGAACTCTTCATGCATTGCTATTCAATAGATTCAGAGACGCAATATTTCAGACTTCGATCTAAATTCATTTTGATTTTCATCAAGTGATTTTACATTCTTCTAATCTCTTCAGTTTCGTTGGGAGGAAAAGGAATGTTAGACTATTTAGTTGCAAACAGAGGTGAATACCAACTACTTTAACAAGTCTCAGATGTTTTGGAAATGTTTCTTGCCTTTCCTTATCAGTTAGCTTCTTTACCGGTGATTGTTGTAATTTGAACGAATCAAACAACTCTTTGTGCTCGAAATGTTTGTTATTTTACAGAATATGTGAATCTATTTGGGTAAACATTTTGTAATAAAAAAAAAAGAAATATTTCTGTTTCAATTGTTGTTTCTATATTTTTTAGTTGATAATCCAGCGTTTTTAAATTTCAGTTATTGACACTATGTAATTTAATTGAAGAGTGAGTGCATGAAAAAATGTGTTGTCACTTATAGAGGTCTAAAAATCGAGTTTGATACACGGTATTTTCGTCATTTATACCGTGTTAAAAATTGTAAAGAAAGATTTGTTACAAGAAAAAATACTTTTTAAGAAATGCTGACAAAAAAAATGTTTCAAAAAATGCAATGGAAAAGCAATTTAGTTCCTAAATAATAAGCTAAATCTCGATAAATAAACTGAAATATAATTTCGTTCAAAAATGTTACTTGAAAATTAGATATGTTTCCCAATTTTATTTTTAAAAAAAAGTATTCAAGACTAGCAATAATATTTAAAGCAATAAAAATACACCTGAAATGAAAGCAATTACATTAAAATAGTTGGTGACTTTTTAAAATGAAATGCCAAGAATAGTGGAATAATGCATTATTTCTGACATCTGTTTTTTAATCTACTGGAATAATTTAATTTAATATTCCATCAAAATGGAAATTCAAATTTGAGGTCTAGCTTTTTCACATGAAGAACCTAGTTTTAAATCGATATTCGTACAAATGAAGGTTAAAACCACTTATACCTAAAATGTAGGATATTTCTATCAAACATTTTAGAAAATATGGGTAATAATTTATTTTATTTAATCTACCATAATAACACACCTTCAATTAAACAAAAAGAAATACATATTTTTTTTATTTGTTACAAACAAAATTAAATTGCAAACCAATCAAGATATTTAATATTTTTTAAGCTTATGATATAAACAAAATAAATATGAAATAGAAACTGAAAACAATTTTTAAAGCAAGCTTTTGATATTTTTTTTTTTGCAAATTTTTAATTGTCTAATGCTTTTGTATAAGGAATTATCACATATTCTTAGAGCAGGGAAGGAAATGATCTTTTACTTCAGAATTCCACAATAGCAAGATTTGTTGCTCTTTAAAAACAAAGTATGTTCTTCAAATGTTTAAGAAACAAAATTGGTACGATGCGATAATTTTACAATGACCATAATTTTATTTTATGAATCATTATAACTTCTATCTTTTTTATTTATTAATTTTGATAAGTAAGCGAATGAATAGTGGATTCCAAATAATTTTACAATTGTCGTAGAAATGCAGCAGATATTTAGTTCATAAACAGTTATCTAACTATAATTCATTAATTTTATTTCTAAGCATTTATTCTATGATATTTTCCTTACAAAAATGTAGTTCCTTTACTTTTTGCAAAATACACGTGTTATTATACAATTTTTTGTCGGTTTTGAATGTCGGGTAATTTATGTAATAATATCAAAGGAGATACTCTTATCTGTCCCTCTCTCTCTGAAAGATTTCATAAGTAAAATAAAGTTAGAAGTCGGCTTTCGGTTGTTTCACCGCTCCAACTTAACTTGACAAATTTGGAACGCACAATTAAAAAGTTGATTGAAGAAGAGCATCTTCTCAAAAACATTATACGCCAAACAAACAAAAACTGCAAATATTTACTTTTGTAGAAATCAGCTGACGGATTTTTTTTATTTGTTTCCATATGCAGAGTTTTGCGATTTTTTTTAAAACAATTTTCTCTGAAGTATTTACAGAAAATACTTTACAGAAATCTTAAAAGAATTCACTTATTCATAATAATTACTTATTTCAATATTTAAATATTATTGTAAGTGAATGATAATAAATTATTACAAATATAACTTATGTAGTAGTTCATTAATTCCACAAAAAGTTTTTACATTTTAATAAACCACTCGTTCGCGAAATGTTTTCACAAATTTTACTCGTCCGAGGGCCGAAAAAAGGTTGAGAGACTCCTCAGTGACGAAGCATGGAGAAGGGGGGGGGGAACGATGGAACTAGGTGACACAGATGTGGGAGATGGCAGGTAGCTGTCGAGCTGGCGAATCCTGTCTGCAGTATCAGGCCATGGTCGTTAGATCAGATAATTGTATTGTCATCCAATGGCCATGTACTACGTTGGCACTTAAGCAGAATTTCAAGGCAACGGGAAAAGTGGAATTGTCTCAAAATATAGAGCTGTAAAATTTGACTTAAACAAATATTCTTGCTTTCTGTGAAGTTGAATAAATCTTGTGAGATATTTTATACAAAATAAGAAAACAAATTAAACTTTTTGAATTTCGAAACAAACGCATTCGGCTGTCATCCGCTGTCGCCCCGCAACAATGCTATGTCCGTTTTGAATAATTTCCTTATTGTCCTTGAACAACTTGTTGACGAGATGGTGAGTAGGTGACACACACACACATATTATTTCTTTAATCTTTGTTTATTTTACCTTTTTTTTTTGTTATTTAGAAGAGTCGACATAAATTTGTTAGTTGCTGTAAAGGGAATTTGTTTTTCTTTTTCTTTTGTATGATTCGTCTAATAAATTGGAATGTAAAGGTAAATGTTTTGATTATATTTAGACTTTTCGATAGCTTAGCAGTGTTATCTACGTACAATGTTATTTATTTGTTTAGATGTTTTGAACTAAAGCAATTTACTTTTGCGCGCTCGTAGTGCATTCGTGATATTATTATTTATTTCTGTGGAGAGAGGTAAATTAGAAGGGGGGCGTCAAATTCAGGGTTCATGCCAGGTTGTGGAAATCCATGCTATGCCACTGAAACGATTGTCTAATAAATATATCGTAGATATAATGAAATTCCCGTGATGGATCTATTTTCCTTGAAAACTGGAACATGTGAACTTCTAAGTGGATTTTTTTACATTTTATTTGATAATATAAACATCAATAGTTGTTTTTATGCGTTCTATGAGTGAGTTTAACTCAATATAGAGTATATGCCTTTCTTTTTCAGGAAGCTAAGATTAGATTTGGATTACACATTCGCTAACAGTAGAAAGGAAGGACACCAAGATTGCTATAGATACACAAATTTTTTTTATTCAAGAACAGAGAATGTAAATCATGGCTACTAAAAAGTAAACAAATATAAATACACTTAATAAATATATATAAATATGAACTTGTTAAAAAAATTATCACATGAAGTAAGCACATGCTGCCATCTATAGACTGATGAAGCAAACAATATCTGAATGGAAATTAAAAACAAAATTCCTTATCGGATTCAGCTCGTAATGTTTTAAAAGTATAACAATAAAAGTGTAACAAATATAGAAAAAGCGTATATTGGTTGTAGTTATGGACCATTATGACTAACAGAAATAGACAGCAGGAGCCATTTGATACAACAAACAAACAAATATACCGAGTCATTGTAAAATATCTTACATTTAAATTTTATAAAAATCCTTCAGATTACAGTATTTAATACATATTTTTATTATTTAACTTAATATTTATTAATTTAGCATAATAATTCTGTTATATAGTAATTTTCTTCACTCCCCCCCCCCCCTTTCTTCTTTCTTTCATTTTATCTCTTTTTCTCCCTCTTACTCATACTCTAGCCACAGTTTATCTCCAAACCGGGAAAAAAAATTCAGCATTGCGAAATAATAAAAATTATCGGTAGAGATATAAGCACTTCATATTTGGGATAAAATTATAAGCTTTTATTAATATTTAATAAGTATATTGTAAGTCACATTCCAATATATAAATTTTTAAAAATTTGTTTAAAATATTGATAGTTTTGTAAGAATATGTTAATACATTATTCTTAAGATGACTTTATTATTTTTCATTTTGTGAAAAGAAATTAAAGGTATTTATAATTTGTGTACTTTTATACTATGAAGAAATAATATTATTGGGAAAAAAAAAAGTTTTTCTTTACTTTTCTTTAGAACTCTAAAATTTCATTGAAAAAATTCTTCTGAAAAACGATGACTCTCCAATTTCATTTTCAGCCATAGAAACAGATAAAAATCCGATGATGCTAGGTAGGGATAACTGGGAGGATGTTCAAGAGAGGTAACATTGTGTTTGGCGAGGTATTTTTTTTTAACCGAGGAGCGATGTGCAAGCTAAAAAAACCAATTGTTTCGTTTGTTTACATTTCGTAGTCGTCTAAGGATTTCCTCGTACAGTTCTCTGTAGACAGTTGATCGTTTTTCCGTGCTCATCGTATGTCGCCCACTCTGAACACCCTCGTTTTACTAAGAGGAGAAAAGACACTTGCTTTGAAATTCATCTTCAATTAAAGAACTTGTGCGAAATCGAAAGCGCGATTTTTTTTTCTTCAATCGAATCATTTCTTTTAGTATCTCAAGTGTCTCAATTGGTAATTTCTCTAGAAAAACGCAAAATTTGAGGTGGAATAGATGGCCACTGTAGACTAGTGGCTATGGTCGCTAACTTGTGGCCAGTGTACTTTCATTGAGTCCTGATGCCTCTAAAAACCAGCCATGTAGCGGAGGTGGTGCGCGTTTAATCTGGTCGAGGTCCCGTGTATTCCCAATGGCATGGTGTGGAATTTTGGAAATGGAAGGTGCCAACTCAAGTGTCATCCTCGGCATTTGAGCGAGGTTCGTTGCCATAACGATGAATGAAACCAACGCTTTGTCCAAAACAACCTGTAGTATTTGCCAAAAGTAACGGTTAGGGTTATGCAGGTGCTCGCCACTTTCCTCGATAGTGCTGTCCAGCTCAGAAAGAAAAATTTTACTCTCTGCGACCACCTGTTCGATTGTAAGAAACCTTTTGACAATACTGCGTATTAAAACACTATTTGCGACAATTAAATAAGAACTATAATGAAATGGTAAAAGAGAGTGCTTTAATTCAAATGATCTTATATTGATACTTATATATTTCTAAAACTGAAATTTAAAGTTTTCTAACGGCTTTTTAAATGTTATTTAATAACATAAACTAAATAATTCAATATATTGTTCCCTAAATTCTAGTAGTATCGGGTAGAAAAACTGAAGATATGAAGGTTTAAATTACAGATCCTGAGAAAAGAATGAATATTGGTTTTATGAGACTTGAAAATGAATGGCTTGGCTTATTCGATCCATTCAGCATACAAGTATGCTTAAAGCTTTATTAAAACTTTCAAGTATAAACCATCTAAAATTAAGAATGAGGAAATTTATTCAGATCTACAACTTCTTTATTCAAATTATACTTCTCTTTGATAAAATTATTTTGCATTGAATTCATAGCATCGGATCTCTTTAACAACGACGACAGAAGTTAAAATGTCTTGATAATTAGCAAGAGGGGGAATCTCTATCAGTTAATAAGAACAGTTCCAAAACCACTGAATCAAAAATTGAAGGCTCGATGGTTACAATTGAAGGTTCCGTTGGTACTCGACCACCTCTCTCGCCAAGGGATAGAAAACATCATCTGCGAAAGTGGTGGCCTGAGACTTGGCCACTAGAAGACAGCACAGCCTAGAACTATTGATTGTATGTTCCCCCGCAAAAAAATTGTCACTGTGTGTCTAAGACATCCGTACATAAATCGCAACTAGTGATATGCCGATTACGGCGCGCACGTCAAATAGACCCACCATCTCAACTAGAGACAATCGATGACGTCAAATGAACACTCTTCAATGTAAAATTTAATACAGCCTGGAGGAAATCAATTGCAATAATGGTGGAAAAGCGATTTCCCCTTCAAATATCATTCAAACTGTTTCTCTCTGTATCATCACTTCGACACAGGGGGAGGAGGAGAGTATGCGGCAGCTCTCTTCAACAACGGTGGCAAAAGATAAGATGCCTAAACAACCAGCCAGAGGGTAATCCCTTTTGACATAGTTCATCAGAGCAGAGAAAAAGCATCTGGACAAGTTTTCTCCTTGTCGCAGATCGAGGGTTAAAATCATCTCTGTTTCTCTAGTTCAACTGACCTCCGTAACTGATGCGGAAGGAAATGCATAGTTCCTGCCGAATCATCATCCTCTGAGTTTGAAACACTGAAGAATCCCTTGCCGACTAATTTAGGTTGCAAAACTACGTGGTATCTTAAATGGTTTTTTTTAATTGAAAAAGTTAAAATTAATCAGCATTAATGAAACATTTTACGCAAAGCTTTGAAGGAAGGCTCGAAGACATTGCTCTGAGGCTCTAAAATTACTTTCGCACACTTCTTTAACTTTAAGGTTCATTGATTGATGTTTTTTGCGCGTCATAATCAGAAGTAACACGAGAGCTGTTGGCAATCACCCAAGGAGCTCAAGCAACGTATTTAGATAATGATTTCCTGGGAAAACACTGCTACCGTAGCAGCGAAAGAACAAAGGCAATGAATGAGCAAAATAGTATTTAACAAACTCAACAAAGTTTACGTGGTTTATTTATAATGCATATTTTATTCTTTTCTATGAAGCCATTACAGTATCACAAATATCCTATAAAGACAAGTTATAACAAAATCTCAAATATTTTATAAAAAGATAAGTTATGATAAAGTCAAAAATATTTTATAAAGATTAATTATAACAAAGTCATACAAATATCGTATAAAGATACATTATAAGAAATTCTCAATGAACTCAACATTATTTAAAGGTAAAAAAGGGAATCACAACAAAACTTCCCATATAGGTTTATCAAAGGTAAGTAAATATACAATAACACAAAATAAAATTCAAAAAATTAGCAAGCTTACATATCTTTGTAAAATAGAAAATGTCCTAAAAAAAAACAACAACTGGTCGAAGTGAAACCCAAGGACAGAACTCTGTAACAAGGAATCAAATCACTGAGTCAAATGAACAAAAATGAAAATTGCGATAAAAGAAAAAACGAATATGCATACAAATATACATTATTTACAATATTAACACTGCATACGAGTATACAAAGCCCAAAATTGTTTGAAATAGTAAAGCACAAAAACACAAAGACACAAAGAATCGTTAAAAAGGAAACATTCAAATATAAAGTAAATAATACAAAAATAAACGTATATGTAGTTGAACCAGCAGACCACAAAAAAAGAGCAATAGAAAGATCTGAAAATAATGCAAAATATATGGCTTAAAAGAAAACAAGCCTAAAAGAATATATAATAAATTAAGAAATGAATCTCTCTCTCTCTGTATATATATATATTTATAAATCGTGTCTAGTGTATAAACACAATTGAAAAAGAATATCCAAAAACAAATGCAGCAATAAAGATTTAATTTATACCTGGTGGTTATAATTAAAGTTGCACTATTCGCTGGCCTGTAGAACATTATCTATGTTATCTGGACTTTGATGAAACTTGGAATATATGCTATATGGACCATGGGGAAGAGACTCCTGCAATAAAAAAAAATTAGTACAAATTTTGACCACCAGGTGGCATTTATCGAATATTCCTTATTCAAATCCGTAGAACCTCTATATAAACTTGCAGTCATAGCCAAATTTGCATCCTTTAGCGTGCAGTTGTCATTGTCATCATTAATCATGCCCCTACAAAAAATAATCGAGTTTTACTGGTAAAACAGTTTTATCAGAACGGCAGCAGCTGCTTTGCTGCTCTGCTTGTATATCGTCGTTTAAGGGATCTGCAAAAAGGTTCCATATCGAGGATTGTTTGAGAAAGATGGTCATGAAATTTCAAGAGACTGGATTTTTGAATGTGCTGCCTGGAAGAAGACTGGTTGGGACTGAAACTGTCGAAGAAGTTGCTACTGAAAGAGCCTCCAGTTCCATCTAATCTTCAGCAAGTGGTCGATGAGTGTCATGCGAATTGGAGTTTTCGTGGTCGACATTATGAAAAGTTCTGCTATCCATTTTAAAATGGTATTCGTATAAGTACTAAGTGATGAAAACGCTGAAACCTCAAAATCACAAAACACGCCTTGAATTTGATGACGTGTGGTCTTGCAAAATTTTATGGACAGATGAGGCACATTTTTCTTTAGATGGAGCTGTAAATAATCAAAATTACTGCATATGGAGTACTTCACATCTTAATGTCTTGCATCAACAACCACTGCCTTCTGTTTACGTGACTGCTTGGTGTGGATTTACTGCTGAGTTTATCCTCGGACCTATTTATTTATTGCAGAAACCTTTCCCCCGTGCTTCATATAGCATATATTCTAAGTTTCATCAAAATCCGATAAGCAGAACAGGTTCTACAGGCCTCTGAATAGTGTAACTTTAATTATAACCACGCGGTATATTTATGCCCAGTGATTAAGAGGGTCGTTGACGATGAATTTCGCAATTTTCAAACACGGTCAAGTGACGAAGATGAAACCTGAGGTCGTGCTTCTCTCTCCAAGGCTTTTCACGACAGGGATGTAAAAACTTTGAACCTAAGCAATCGATGTTCATTAGCATCAGGACTCGGATCTCGTAAGGTCAAGGTCATGTGATTGTTTTATTAACGTCGCACTGAGAAGCAACATGAGGGTCATTAGCGACGGACCTCGTAATTTTGAACCTGGATCAAGAGCAGAGGACGACACCTGAGCAAGCATATTCCTCTTCAAACTTCCACACCCCTCTATTGGGAGGATTTGGGATCTCGACATACATATTTAACGCGCCTCAGCCTCGTTACACGACGGGACTTTGTGGCATGGGTGCTCGAACCTACGACTGGAAGAATCACCACTCGGAAGCCAATGACCATGATTACTAGGTTACAGCGCCCACAAGATCAAGGTAAATTCCTCTTCGATTGCACATCTCTATACATGAAACAAAATTACGAAAGAAAGAAATTATCAAATTGGAAATTTATTTAAAAAAAACTAATAATATGATTCAGTAATGAGTGCATCTTTTTCAGCAAATCAAAAAAATTATATAAACGCAAATGTTTGAAAAAATTGCTGCTCACTGAACGTCTCGTTAGAACAAAGATAATTTTTTTCTTCCAACGACATGCATTGATACAAATAAAGGGATAAAATTGTAAATCATACATATTATTATCTTCAATATTTAACGCCTGCGTGTAGAGAGCGTCATGTAAAGGGCGAGTGTAAGATATCACTCCCTTAACCCCATCAGTATCAATGACAATGTGCAAGTACACTCGAGTGCTATCTTTTTGCACTATAATGCGATAAGGATGTCGTTATGCAACCAGGTCCTTTTGTCTTAGGATTTAAGACAACAGCAATACAACAGTTAACTTAATAGCATCACGAGGTGAAAATATTAATTTAACTGTTATGCTAACCGCAAACTGTTTAATCACCAAGATAATGGGATAGGCATTAAAGGAATATAGGAACTGTTTTTTTAGTTAAAAAGTTGTAAGTCTGGTCTTATAAGAAGTCTAAAGATAATTTAATGTTTGAAAGTAAGCTAAGTTAATAAAAGTAAATAATAAAATAATAATGAAGATATTGTTATTAAAAGATCAGTGTTATTGAGGAAAGTAATGAGTGTTTTTATACAAATCAGAAGCAGAATGAAAATGTAACAAAGTAGTAAGTTTGAAAGTTAAAAGTTAAGGTTTTCTAATATATATATATATATATATATAAACTGCTGTTTGTAGAAAATGCAACACCATGAAGGAATCATCAGAATCAAATGAAATTCGCAGCAAATGTCAATTATAGGATATTATGCAAATTAATAAAGTTTCAGAGCCATCGCGCGTGCGCGGCGCGCGCAGCGCCCTCTGAATTGATGCTGAAAGCGTATAAATAAAGTGCTGTAGCGGGACGTTGAAAAAAGTCTATGATTATTTGTTAGTGGCAAACGTTTAGTGAGACCTGAGTATGCCTCCACGACGGAAGAATAAGAAATTCAAGCAACTTACGGAGTTTGAACGAGGGAGGATAATCGGCCTTCGAGAAGGAGGATTTTCCTATCGCGCAATAGCAGCTCGTATGCAGCGGAACAGTTCCACAGTGATGCGAGTTTGGAAGCAGTGGACCGACGAGCACCGAACAACTCGAAAAACAGGCACTGGACGACAGAAGGTGACGTCAGAGCGCGATGATCGACACCTGCTCCGCATGGCGGTGAATGATCGCACAGCTTCCTCCAGGCAGCTGGCAGCACGTTGGTCTACTGCTACAGGTGTACAATTGTCGGCTTCGTCAATTCGTCGTCGTCTGCTGCGCCGTGGATTGCGTGCAAGGGTGCCTTTATACAGGATTCCCCTCACGGCGAATCATCGACGGCTGCGTCGGCAGTGGGCTCTTGAGCACAGAGACAGGCGAGCTGATTGGCACCAAGTTGTCTTTTCAGATGAATCACGCTTCAATTTGTGGACCCATGATGGCCGTGTTCGTGTTAGACGTTATGCCGGTCAACGCTGCCTTCCTGAGTGTATTATTGAACGACATAGTGGTCGAACACCCGGAGTTATGGTCTGGGGTGCGATTTCGTATCATGGACGATCCAATTTGATACGAATTGAGGGTAATCTCAATAGCAACAGGTACGTCCGTGAAGTGCTACAGCCCGAAGTCGTTCCTTTCCTTCAAGGCATCCCTGGAGCTATCTTTCAGCAGGATAATGCACGCCCACATGTTGCGCGGACTGTTCGAGACTTCTGTTCAGCACAACGCATGCAACTTCTTCCTTGGCCTGCTTATTCACCGGATATGTCGCCTATTGAGCACGTGTGGGATATGGTTGGTCGGCGTCTCGCTCGTGATCCGCGTCCTGCAGTTTCCAAAGACGAACTTTGGTTGCGCATACAAGCGATATGGAATTCTCTTCCTCAAGCAGATATTCAACATCTGTTTGACTCCATGCCACGTCGTATAGCAGCACTTATT
This sequence comes from Nephila pilipes, assembly GCA_019974015.1. Taxonomy (NCBI): domain Eukaryota; kingdom Metazoa; phylum Arthropoda; class Arachnida; order Araneae; family Nephilidae; genus Nephila; species Nephila pilipes. Next base: position 387,509 of record BMAW01118563.1, read on the forward strand.
GCAGCGCATGGTGGCTGCACCAAATACTGATTTCGGACGCTTAATTTGTTTCTTTTGTTTTGAAAATTTCATCATTTATTTGTATCAGTACAAGTCGTTTCTGCATTAAATTTCATTTGATTCTGATGATTCTTTCATGGTGTTGCATTTTCTACAAACAGCAGTATATATATATATATATATATATATATATATATATATATATAAGTGTGTGTGTGTGCGTGTGTGTGTATTATATGCCACAAAAAGGTAGTATTTTCATTCATAATGCTAATATCCACAACCAAAGTGCTTTTATACCATGAGGCATATATCGATTCAAACCGATTTTCAATCAGTGTCCAAGGATGAGCATTCCAGATTACATCTATTCCATTCTAGAGTTGATATGTATCAGGTATGGGACGAGCATCACGAGCAAGAAGTTGATTCATGAAATCCCCGATACATTTGAATATTTCCACCAAAATGTGGAAGGCCTTATTCCTTTAGAAATACAGTTCCAGGAATGCGTAAACGGAAGGGCACAGTTTCGAACTATAAAATTTCTCTTATACAGTGCTTGCTGTTAAATTTAAGCGTAGTTTTTAACGGCTGAGATCATCCATGATACCCATCAAACTTGGTGTTCATCCTGTATGACGCTGGATATAGCCTTCCGAAAGATGTCGTTCTTCAGTACAGTGTTCAATGCGGATGTTGCGAAAATTGTACACCCATTATTAAATTGTAATATACGACTTACTCTAATGCAGTGAAAATGCATTGCAAATAACAATGTCCACGCAACATAGAAAATTCAGGTGCCGGTGCACATGGTTTTATCGCCTTTTCTGCTATTGTATAAGGCTACTTGGATTTGGCTACTTCGATGCTACGTAGTAAACAGTTATCAGCGATGTTTTGTTAGAAAGTATGAAACTTAATTTTGAAATCAAAGTGAACTCTTTCAGTTTTAAATGGTGCAATAGCATTGTCTATAACATCTGCTCCGTTTGGCAGGTTGTTCAAGCGTTCCAGCAGCCTTTGACAGCTTCGTATTTGCGCTTGATGTTTCGCAAATTGTGCATTCGTGCTTATCACAAATTCTCAGTTGTTCCATTGCAAGTGAACCCGAAATGTTAACACAGGGCAGCACTGATGAATATCCAGATTATAGAGGGAATACTGTAATTTAAAGAAGATTAAATACAAAATTAATTCAAATTTCAGATTAAAATTAAAATGTTCATGAACAAAGTGAAACAAACTGGAAATTAAATTTAAAATATGGTAAAAAAAATTTCAATATACAGGCTGATAATGACATTTTTTATACCTCAAATTGACTTTGTTTGCTGATAATTTTACATACGAGTATTATCCGGTTTATAATATTCATTCGTTTTATTGACATTGCGTGACACATTCTTGGTAGAGGGAGAGAAATCATTAGATGCGTCAATTATTTAAAGTGTTTCTGAAATGGTGATTTTTGGGAACATTTACAATTAAGAGTTGTTTATACGTTGCTTATATAAATAGTTATTTGATTACAAAAACTCTCACGCATAAATATTATTTTCCAATATCTTTTTCCATGAAACAAAATAAAATTTTAAAAAAAACCGCACTTAAGCCCCGAAAAATGCAAATAAGCATATAATTGCTAAAAATTGCATCAAAGCTTTCTCGTTATCTGAAACATTTATCATATTCAAACAGTGTCTTTGTATGTTTTAAAATATGCTTTTTAAACATAGCTTATATGAGTGGCGTTTAAAATGATAAGTATTAATTAAATTGTGGATTTTTACAAGCTGTAGTAATTGTGTTGAACTACTTTCAGAAAAATAGAATATATATATCCTACCTAATGTTGACGAAATGGGTTGATTTTACCTCATGCACATAAAATTAACGAAAGTCATAGTTTGTAAGTTCTATCATTTTCTAAAATGTACGTCTAGAGGCAAGGATTACGTATTCTAAGAGGTAACAATATTTTTAACGTTTAATTGTTATATGTTCACTTCATAAAATATTTAACTCTGGTTTAATGAAATGGAAATTTTTATATTCATTATCTAATGAAATATTTTAATTAACTTGTATTTTATAAATCATGTAAAAATTTGGATGAATGTCAATTTTTACTACGAAGTTTTGAATTTATATCATATTTAAATATGAAAGGAATATAATGTTTTTACTGTATTTTCGTTGGTATTTAAAATACTATTTAGAAGTTTTACATTTTAATTACAAAAATCTCATATTTAATTTTAAATTTTAAATATATCTGAATAACATATCAAAATTAATATCACATTTTAGTACAAATAATAGAATTAAGCTATTTATTTCTAAAATAATAAGAAGTATTAAAAAATACGATTGATTGATTGGTTTTAACTATTAACGTACACTGGAAGCAATACGAAGACTATTGGCAATGGATATCCTAATTTTGAACCTCGGTCAAATGGTGAAGACGGCGCCTGAGCTGGCTTTTGTCTCTCCAAATTTCCACACCACGTCTTGGGGGGATCAAATAAAAGTACAAAGCATAACACGCTTGAAACAGATATACGCTTGATAAATCACGAAGTGTCTATGAAATTTCGTAGACTAAAGTGTTTTTTTCTTGCCAATTTGAAGAATGGTTTAAGACTCTGTGGCAGGGAAGAGGTCGATTGATTTTAAGTGACAAGAGCGTTTCGAATTTCCAATTTTTGAATCCAAAGAAACTCGTCTGATAGTTGCAATACTCTTGACTTTTGAGCCAAAAGAGATTCCTTATCGGGTTAGTTATTAAGGTATTTTAACTTCTGCCATCGTTATTGAAGAGGGTCACCGCATACTACTGCTCCTTTTGCATAGGTTGCATTTAGGAACAGGATACTTATTGCTATTTACATTAATTCATCTTAATTAATGTTTAATATTAAAGATGACATTTGCAATAGATAAAGTGCTTGTTACACTACTTTGCAATGAAAATATAACACATAAAAGTATTAGTTGCCCTCTAGAATATTACAGTTGTTACAATATCCGCAGATACGACGTTCTGGTTAGAACGTTTTAGAGATCTGATGTTCCTTTTCTTCGGAATTTTTGTATGGAACAAATCTGGCCACGCCTCTTCAAAATCATAGAACTCAATCTTTTCTGTTAGTTGGGTAGCTGAAATTGTTATTTTAGCTTAGAAATTAAGTAAAATATTTCTGTAGACAAAGCAACATGCTAAATTTGTACTGAATGGAAATAGAAAAAAGAACAACTAAAAAAAATCAATCAACCAGGTAAAAAATATTACAATAATTTTATGAGAAGCCTTTCAAACTTGTATGCGTATATATATGTATATATATATATATATATATATATGCACATACATACATATATACATGTGTGTGTAAAACGATTAAATAGTACTTCTTAACTATTAAATTTTAGAACATGCTCTACTTCAGCCGTGGTCCAATAAGCAAACTTTAAATACAAAAATACTTGAATTATGAATTTATTTTATTAATGTTACATGAAAGAGAAGGAGATACATTGGGATAACAATGGAAGCTGCGTCCACCAAGACAAGCAATTTGGAACGAAGTGAATGAAAATGTTACTTGTGTAAGAAGATAAAGCTAGAATTATTCAGGTAAAAGGTGAAGAGATCTAGGTATTTTGTATGAGTCGAAGAGTCTAGTATGAAATTTTAACATTGGTTGTTATTGTGTGGTATTGTGCTTAAAAATTTAACTTCAATTTTTGTTCAGTAGTATTTTTTTTTATCTTGACTTGAAGTCTTGAACCTAGGGGGAAAGTACGCAAGTAAGAAATATATGTGGGGGACATTTTGTAAATAAATATTCAATTTTCAAAGAATTATAAAGTTTACATAAATTAATTTGACATTTTCCAAAAGTTAATTTCATGCTGATCCGTATGAAACTCAAAAACAAACTAGAAAAGTAAAGCCTATATCATGATATTTATAAAAATAATTTTTAAAACATATAAATTCGTTTTAACATAAATAAATTTCCTCAGCTTAATTGTTAAACAAGAAATACATTCAAGTTTTGCACATCAAGCAATTTCCATTTATGCTTAATTTACTATTGGTATTTTCTTTTGCATGTATTATCTCAATAATTGATAAATTCAATGCACAAATGACAAAATCAATATTGTTTTAAAAGTTACAAATCAGAAATTAATTTGTTTAATTATTATAAATTTAATAAAATATGGAAATGTAAGTGATAATGAATAATGAAGTAAATAATGAAAACTTAACTTAAACTGAAGTTGGGTTTATCCTTGGAAAGCCGATATTTTTTTTAATCCAGTTCACACACACATGGTTGAGAATGATATTCCCCCCTTAGGTTGGGCTTACACTGTTTCTGAATTTTTTATTTGAAGCTTTCTGTAGTTTAGCAGGAATAGGTGAGTCACTTAAAGCATTTCTGGATCAAGAATACTGCCCTGCTGTCGGAATGGCTATTCCTGGATTTGCAAGAATTCTAAACAAATAAGGCTTAAGGCAGCACAGAAACAATTTGGTATGGGACTTGATTCAGCTGCAAAATTGGAGAAATATTTATGCTCACATTTGAAGTCCACTTTAATTCAGTTACAAATGAGATAAAATGAACATATTGGTACCTATCAGAAGATAGGTGATGAATGAAAATTCTTGAAAGCAGTCTTCTTCTCTTATGTTAAATTCCATTTTTAATTAAGGCAAGGAACACGTACTGCCGTCTTTAAAATGCAAAGCTATTAAATGGTACTTCTTAACAATTGAACTTTAAAACATATTTTACTTCAGTCCTGGTACAATAAGGAAACTAAATACTTGGAAATTCATAATGTTACACGGGAGAGAAGGAGATACACTGGAATAGCGATGGAACCTGCGTCCACCAAGACAAGCAATTGAGAATGAAGTGACAGAAAATGTTTCCTGTCAGGGAAGATAAAGCAAGAATTATTTAGACAGCGTGGTCTCACGTGGTCATAAATGTAAAGATCTTTATGTATTTTGTAAAGGGACGAAGAGTCCTCAGTAGGGAATATCCCTAATACTTCGAAACGTGAGAAATGCTGAACTCGCAGATCAAGAAATCGCATGATCGAATAAGTTAAAATATTAAAAAGAATTGTATCACGAAATGAAGTTGAATTCTTTACTATGATAGTTAAAGTAAAAATTAGAAAAGTAAATTAAATTAAAATGAAAAACACACACATAACACATACAATAACATATATATACACAACACACACACATGAATCAACAGACACACATATATTTATATATACACAATTTTGTAATGGCCTACTTTTAAATTGTGCTATGATTAAAACAACGGAGAAAGTAATATGTTGCATGATTTTCAATTATGTAATATAGAGTGTTAATGAAGAGTTTCCCGGTTTTGAGGCGGAACTGTTATATAAATATTCAATGTGACTTCCACGAGAAATAGAACGAGATGTGGTCGATAACAGAATAAGCTCCAACTTCTTTTTCTAACCGAGGAAACATCTAAATCTTTAGCTCATCTAAGTAAGAAATACTATTAACAACAGATTCTAGAATGAGAGTAAAATTTTGTGTTGTGTTATGGCACAAAACATATTAATTTTTCTTTCCATTGCCTTTACAATCGGTGTTAAATATTGCTTCATCGATAAAGACAAGCTTAGATATGAAGAAATCGTCTTGTCCGGCTTATTAAAAGCAAATTTGCTACAATTAACTCTCCGTTTTATTCCCCCCCCCCCATTATTTTGGATAAGATCGTGTACCAGCTGTAATTTGTATGGATTGAAAATCGATCATTTTTTCAACAATTTCCATACTATCGTATTTATTCGTGGATACTGAAATGAAAATTGCCACTGCGGTGGAATGCTCACAGAGAAAATGATGACCTTGATCGCAGCAGTAGTTCCACGAAGCTCAAGTTATCTCGAAACGATTTTTTTTTTATTTAGGGATACTTAAGAAACAAAGTGATTTCTCCCTCAACTCTACCGGGGAACATTGAAACACAAATATCAGCAGCCATTCAAATGGCAACGCAAAACTGAAGAAAAAAAAATGTGGGATAAACTCGGATAGTGATGGGAAATCGTTTGTGCTTCTGATAGTGGTCAAGACGAATACTTATCATTTTGTAAACTTTAAAGTATTATCTTAATTTTAATTTGTAAAAAAGGCTGCAATGGGTTTTGTTTTGTAACAATAACTCTTCTAAATTGGGATATTATTTTGTGAACATCCTGCGTATTAAATAATGTTGGTATTTAAACATTTACTCTTTCCCGTATTTAAAAAGAATTGAAAAAAATTGTTCAAAGTTTAATTTTCACAATTATTTTTATAGATTGGTTCCTATATCAAGTGGCGCTGAAAGAGATGCAAGAAACTGTACAATACCTTTAGGGATAGTGCGAATTTTTTTAAAATGAAAAGTCTTTAGTGAATGCACAATCGTAGCACAGAGTCACATCAAAATAGCAAGAAACAAGATTCATCATTCTAAACTTTTGCAGCAAATATCATGAACTTTCAAAATTTGGCAAACATTTCTTCAAATGTTCCTCTTTGGATTATATTTTCCCTCAAAGGCAAAAGATCTCCAATGATTGCTCCAAAAAGTTTCAAATTTTGCTCTTACTTTTCAATTATAACATTTCATGTATTCTCATTGTATATTTTTTTAGCCGGTATAGCATATAATTATAATAATTCAACCACAATAGGTGAGAGTTTGGTTTTTTTTATTGTTCTTATTTTGTACTTAATTTTATGGTATTCATTACGACATAAAATAGGAAATATAGGGATTCTTCTGCGTTTTTTATACTCGGATCACAATTCACTTGGTACTGTTATAAATAAAACGTGCAATCGATTAATGAATTTAATTCTCATTGTGAATTTATTTTCACCATTACTGCTAGCAGCTATGTTTACTTACAATATACAGGAAGGGAGTAAAAGAGCTACATTTTCTTCCTTTGGCCTTGAAACTCAAAATAATATTTATCTAAAAATTGTAAATTTTATCGGCACGTATATGTATTTCGCAGTATACGCGCAATATCCATGTTTCTTTGCTGTATCAGTGTGTGCTCTTGTTTATCACTATTGTCTTCTTCTCTTTCGGTATCACGAAGACTTGAAAAATGTGGAATTTTCCGTATCCTCTACAAAATGCTATCATATATTCGACAGATATACAGCTATTGAAAAACATTTACTTCTTTTAAAAGACACTTTATCATCTCCTTTGTTTGTTATATTACTCTGCAATTTCTTACAGATATACACTGCTTTGTCTTTCATTTTACAATATGATGTTCCATTTTATCTTATGATCGAATTAGTAAATAATGCTTGCACTGGTACGCTCATTTTGTTTTCTCTGACACTTTGTTGCTCTAAGATACCGGAAAGCATGTTGAGAATAAAGACAACCGCAGGATCCCTCATCGACAAATACCCATTTAGGTACATGGATGATGAGAAAGAAATGAAACTCCTCGAAAGATTGGAGAAAAAAGATGTTATTTTTATGTCGGCCGGTGGCATAATTGATTTTAAAAAAAGTTTTCTACTCACAGCTTTTGGTACTTTACTCACGTACTCCATACTCATTGTAAATTTAAAATGAACATACAATCTCAAAAATAAGCATTTATTTTAATTTGTCTTCATGTATTTAATTTTTATTGATGCTAAAATTCTTTTAAGGCTTCTTTGCTTCAGATAAGCCTTTGTATGGTATATACTACATAAAACATTTTCCTCTATTTATTCTTAATTTGGCAATCTGAAAATTATTTTTAAAAAATTATTTTCTCGAAACTATATTCTTAAAGATATTTATTAAACTATATTAGAATAGGAAAATTATTCTCATAGCCAAATGGGAATAAGAATTTATTAAATCAAATGTATAATTTTGAATGTACAAGTTTTCTTCTTACTCTGTTTACCAGAAAAAATATATTTGCCAGTACAATTAAGTCAGTAAATGTGTGTTGTTCAATTTCTGTGCATTGTTTGTGATTGCTTTAATTAGTTAAATTAACACATTTCCTTCAAATGTTGCGTAAAAAAGAATCTTATAAAAAATGTATGTTATGAATATCCGTAGTTATTTTCTCTTTATTACAATTTAAAGTAGAAGAATAAAAAGAATTGAAAAAAATACTACAAAATTCAAGTAATGTCTCATGTTTTGTTCTTTCACTACTCTAATACCCAATTGCCTAGATGTTACGTTAAAATTTGCATTAATTAGGCTTTAATGGAAATACTAACCGAAGGTAACTTCATTTTCTTTCTTCGTTCTTATTAACTCGATCACTTTGAAAAGAGGTCATCTCCCTTTTTACAATTTGTACAAAAGAAATTAAAAAACTATTGTTTTCCAAATTTTATTTTAAGAGAATTTATATCAGTAAATTTCAATCAAGAAAGATGATTACAGTTCATGTAAAAATGCCGAATTAATTACTTATGATTACACAGGATGCTAAATATTTTTTATAAGCGGAGACGACATGTGTTCAAAATAAGTCTGTGTTCGTGAACGGTTAAGCCTACTGTAATTTAAAAAGACATGTACTTTTAAGAAATCCATGATGAAAACAAATTTCTTTCAAACCGTTCTGTATTTACAAATAATAGACAAGATAAGTGATAAGGATAGCTTTGTGTATACGCTAACTTCATCCTTTGTAGTTTGTAGCCCGCACATTTATAATTAGATTGACGAAGTATTTGTAAATGGCTGGTATATAGTGATAGAGCTTCTTGATGTCCAGTATTTCACCACAGTGATGTCATGAGAAGTGTCAGCGAATGTGTAACGAAAGAGATGAGACCCGAGGTCTAGGAAATGACCCTTTAGGAATGAGATCCATCTAATAGTGTTTTAAAGGATGACATATGCCCCGGTTTCGTAATGAATACACGATGCACGAAACGATGTTAAATTACTGCGGAACCATCAAAAAAGAATTTGTAAAACTATTAGGCGTGACACCATTTTAAAATAGTTGATACAATCATATTTACCTCTTAATGAAATGGTGGAAACGTTCTAACATTTAATCCGAAGCTAATACTATTAATTTACAGCGAGTGCTCTGAGGAGTATCTCTTATGGTACTTTTTAAATTAATGATTATTCCTAAGTATTCTTATTTCCTGGACTAATGGTTAAATCTTTCTTCGTAACATATACTAAAAAGTTCTTCTTTAGACTGAAAGAAGAATAGTAGCTACAGCCGAGTACTACAAGGGATGTTTCAAATATAAGTTTCATCATTTTTTTTGAAGAACACATGGTGTACCCTGTGTTCTTTAAAAACAACCACCATAACGATGAAACAAAAAGCCACCATAAGAATCCATAGCCGTTGCTGGTTCAACGACGGAGGTAACGTCAGTGAAGGAGGAATAATACATCCTCAGAACGATGAAGAAAAGAGAGTAGTAGCAGAGCAGTGTGCCCGAGACGTGATTGACAACGTGGTAGGCAATAGGAGTACGTGCTGTTATCTGGTACGAATAAGCACGTGGGAATATTCATGCATGAACGTTTACAGATCATGAATGGTGTATAGGTCATATCTCATCAAACGGTTCGACGCTGGAGTTACATGTTCAGTTAAGGAAGGCAGGTTGTGGAAGAAGAAGATCGAAGTGAGAGTCTCTCCACATCCACTAATGAAAACACTGCTAGAGTACAGGACATGGTGTTAGTGGATAGCCTTGCATAAAGATGTCACATGGAGGTATTCACACTGCGTATTTGTAGTGATCAGGTATATCCAAAACAATACTGAGATGGAGCAGGCTGCGCGACAATTCCTTGCACCGCAAGGCACCGAGTTTTAACAGAGAGGTTCTTCAAACTGATTGCACGCTACGACAAATGTCTCAATGTCAATTGCGACTTTGTGGAAAGATAGTGCAAGATACATAGTTCATAATGACGTGTTTTTTATTCAAGCAAAACATTTTCCTTGAGAAAAAAATGACGAAACTTATTTTCGCAACATCCGTCGTATGTGATGTAACTAATGTGGCAATCCCTCGTGGAATTAGTAATTTTGAGAGAAATTAAAACTCATAATCAATGTATTGTTTAAAACTGTCAACATGAATAAAGTGCAAGGATAGAAAACAAATAGTCAAAGGACTCTCCATAAGCTGTGAACCAAAAGTCAGAAATATGTCTTTATGTATGACATAGTTCAATATTGGAACAAAAAAAAAAGAAAAGAAAAAAAAAATCATACCTATTTTGTATAAGCTTAGAGTTGAGCTTGTTGTATTAGAAATGATAATTTCAAGACTTGGCACCTGTGAATATGATTATGTTCTTTATGAATGAGTTTCTTATAAAGTAATTTTTCCTAATACGCATTATACAACAGAAGGAATGCACATAATTCCCACCACCGTCGCAAATCCTAGTTTCTCAGAAATGATAGCGTCCCGCTTTAGTTTGTTCAATTGGACAGTTTTTTGTGGTGTAAGCATTATACTGATTATTTTATAGTGTACTACGAATTTTCTGATAGAATACTGTTATGCTAATTGGCTCTGTTATGACACTTTTCAACTGAGTACATATTAGAAATAATGCAGTCATAATATAAAAAGATATTTTTCTAAACAAAATATTTCTTTTTTTATTGCTGAATACCATTTTTTGTATTGCACATATCCAGTAGTTTTCCATCAAAACAATCAAATTCTTATCAATTTTAAATGTTTTGTTAAGAATTTAAAAACTTAAATGTGAAAATTTTACATTTATTGGTTTTCATTTCAATGGACCATCTATTTTGTGAGGCTAAAGTATAGTGTATTATTATGTTTTGAGTACGAATGAATACTTTTTTCAATAAAATGACTTGTTTATTAATACTATGCTTTCGATGTTTTCTTAAATTATATAAGAAACATTCTAAAAGTTATTGTTAAAAACATATGTTTCCTTGTATTATTATGTATTCCGTAATTTAATTAAAACAAGTTTCAGTTTTTTAATGTTCACTTTTTTGCATCATTATGTATAAATTAAAATACTGTATACCTATGTTGTTTTAAATATGTAATGATGTTACATATAAAATACGTAATAAATGTTTATTAACATATTACTTCTATTGTTTAAGATAAATTAGACATTATAATGCTTCAAATCTTGGATTATTGATTTTGCCGTTAAAAATAGTGGTAGCCTCACTTATTTCATAAAAGCATTATTTATGAAAATATATAAAGTTTTGATACGTAGAACTCTATAAAAGTAAATTTTAAAATTATAATTAAGCATGACATGCTATAGAGAAAAATATCTCCAATTGCATTTTTCTCGAAATGTGGTTTTTAGGATTCTATTACAATATCCTCAAAATCTGCAGTATCTATAGTTCTGCTAGTTTCCTATTCGGTGAATGTAATTTCTTGTTGTTGTAAGCATTCACTAATAATAGGTATTGTTAACCAAATGTATAAAATTTAAGTAAAATTTAAATCAAAAAAATAAATTATTTTAACATTTCATCAATCTTAAATTTTGAAATTATAATTATGTTCAATATACTGAATGTTATGTTGATAAGTAATCTACAAATTTGTGAACATTGAAATTTATGAAAGATGTACAGAAATATAAGTACACGATTTTCAACGTAAACACAAATTAATAACTATTTCCTAATTACGTATACACACACACACACACATATATATATATATATATGTGAGTGTGTATTCGTAATTAGGAAATATATATATATATATATATATATATATATATATATATATATATATACATTCTATAAAATTAGCTCCTTTTTTCTTGTTGAAATTATCTCAGTTACCTTAAAAGTAGTTCATAGAATTTTTATTCGAAATTGTCCAAATATATATTTTTTCTCTTTAGGACTTGAAAATAATTGGATTTTATTACAAATCAGAAGTGAAGGAAAAGGAAAAAATAACCAGAGGGCATGACCACATAGAATAAAATTAAGGATATTTGAAATCTTTAGCTATTATAATATTTTATTTATCATAATTACACAGTGCAATTCTCATAACTAAATTTATAAATCTTTTGGACATCCCATCTTTTAAAATACTCATTAACTATCTACTATAACTATAACTAAAACTAACTAATCATCATCACCTCAGATTTCAGTTCACGGTTGTCCTTAGACAAAAAACACATCCGGTTGTATAACAACAACAATATTTATTTTCATTACAACCGTTCGTTTACAACGGCTCCTCTTGGAGATTCGGTCAGGTCCCGTCTGAGGGGATCGTGTGACATCACACTCTCTCCCTTTACAAATGAACGCCCTTTAGAGGCAGGCTCTAAGTAGGGAAGTTAACACATCAAATCAGTCGCATCACATGGATCATTGATTGAAGATAGAAAATAAATAATATTCTTTCTTCGTAATTTAAAATTTTACGAAAAGAAAAAATATTTCTAATAAATTAAAAAAAACGGATGATGATTAAGTGACATATATGTTGAAAGATTTTAAGAAAATTTATGTACGATATATTCTTTAATATATATATATATATATATATATATATATATATATATATATGACGAAGCATTTCACAAATTTGCGCGTTTTATGCAGGTAATGTTATCTGAAAAAATGAGGGCGTCAAATAAAAACTATTATACTTAAGAAAATGTGATTCAAAGGATATTAAAGTATATTTCAATTTAATTAATTAAGCACTAAATTTAGGAAAAGGAAACTATCAATTACGCAAAGATTAGCGACTGGAAAGTGAAAATAATTTTAAGCTAGAAAATAGAATAGTGTTAAGTATAATTAATTTTAAAAATAATTAAGTGATTCTGCAACAGTAAATTTAATTTATAACACACGTGCTTCTTCTTTTCTCTCTTTACACACACACGCTCTCTCTCTCTCTCTCTCTCTCACACACACACACACATATATATATATATATATATATAATGATTTTATTTCACTATAATTTAATTTCCTAATTTTTCCTATTCTTTAACTATTGCAACAAAGGGTTCATTCTTATTTACTATACCATTCTAATTTAGCTTCTAAATTATGTAATCACACACTATTAAAATCCGAACAATCAGTTTTATCCCACGTTTCAATGTAAAAGGAATAATCCCTATTAGACTTTCTGTCTGCATCCAATACCATGTGATCTGAAGAATACGTGGTATCTGAAATCTTCCATCCAATACCACGTGATCTGAAGAAATCATTGCATCAAATCCTAAGCAAAGTAAATTCCTCTCTTTCTCTCTATCTCTTTATATAACACATGGATCAATAAGTCCCGGGACTGTGCGGTCGTTTTTTTTTTTTGCGATTTCCTCCTTCAAACGCACCAGCAAGTCAATATAATAATCACTGTTGATCGATTTACCTTTTTCGAGGTAGTCAATGAAAATCACGCCATGCGTATCCCAAAAAACTGACGCCATGACTTTGCCAGCTGACTGCTGCGTTTTCGGACGCTTCGGACGGCTTTCGCCAGCTGTGCGCCACTCAGATGACTGCCGCTTCGACTCTGGAGTGTAGTGATGTATCCATGTTTCGTCCATGGTCACGTAACGACGCAAGAAATCTTTTTTGTTGCGAGTAAATAGCGATAAACAGTTTTCTGAATAATCGACTCGTTGCTGTTTTTGTTCCATCGAAAGCAATCGCGGCACCCACTTGGAAAAAACCTTTTTCATGCTCAATTTTTCATGAAGGATAGTAAATACACTTCCATATGATATCTGTGTCATCTCAGCAATCTCACGGAGCTTCACTTTACGATCTTTCATTATAATTTTTGTCACTTCACTCACATTTTCCGGTGTAACGGCTTCCACAGGTCTACCCGAGCGTTCCGCGTCATTTGTGTCGGTACGACCACGTTTAAACTCGGCAAACCACCGACAAATCGTTGCTTTTGATGGACAAGAGTCCGGGTAACATTTTTCAATCCATTGTTTCGCTTGCACGGTGTTTTTACCCATTAAAAAACAATGTTTTATCAGAACACGAGAAACTCGGTTTTTTTCCATTTTTTAAACAAACTACAAAACGACTTTACTCCAACCTCGATAACTCAGCTGTTTCTGTTCCGATCGACTTAAAATTTTGACACGTTTCAAGCAAAGGTTAGTACTCTAGAAAGATCTGGTTACTGGTTTACTACGAGCGCCATCTCTGGGTTAGTCTCGGAACTTATTGATCCATGTGTTATATAATAACAATTATAGATATGTAATGATTTAACTTTTAATTCAGTAACTTCTCTTAGTAATAATTTACTTATATACTCTAACCCATTCCCTAATTCAAAATAAAGAGTTATTTCCTGATCCCTTTCAAAATTATCATTTTATTTATTAGATCACGCTCTCATAAAATTTGTCTAATCATTTTTTCCCACGATCGTAAATTTGTCAAAATAATCCCTTCAGACTCCTTGTCTATTATCATATTTCCCCAGAGTCCCTAATCCAGACGTTTTTCATGACGTTTCTTATGAATTTCCCCATTTTATAATGGGATACTCTGAAAATTGGAGCAATTTCATGTCTCGCTTTTGCTGGAGCACCGCGGTTAGACCACTAATGTAGAAAAATTTCATTTTTCTACGTCCAGGCCGGCCGACTTGGACAACGTCTTCATAATGAATAACAAATAAAATCACCACCATGACCACCAACTTGAATTTAAAAATTATTTACCACTACAATTGACGGAATGATTAAATGTCATCAAGTAAATTCGTAACACACACACACACACATATATATATATATACATCGGCGTCAAAAATTGTTACACCTAGATGAAATAATCTGATCGAAATGATATTTTAAAGGAAGTATGTACTCACCCACAACAAGAAATGATTAAGAACCGAACGTGGATGTGAAAAAAAGTATCGAATCATTGTAACTTTGAATAGGATGTTGAGCGCCATTACGTCGAAGGCATTTTGTATCATCGTGGCTTGGAGTCATCGTAGACGCTTTTAGTGGTGTTTTGACTAAATGCATCTCATGCAGATTGAGTTTTTGCATACATATTTTGAAAATTTTCTGGTAGTGGTGGAGTCTTAACAGAATGAACTCTTTCTTATGGGGGTTAGGTTTGGCGATGCTAACGGCTACGGCATAGTGTCTATGGCTATGAGGATTGCTTTTGAGATGATAGCGGTTACGAGCGTTGTCTTGATGAAATAGAGCGCAGGGAAGAGTGTTCGCAAAAGGAATAGCCACCGACCGAAAAACCTCACTGAAGTACATTAAAACCATTTAAGTGGCTCTAAATGGTATCATACGAAATCGTACCTTGTATTGTTATACCTACTGTCTTGAATTGTGATGAATGATGCCAAATCTTCCACCGTGACGCTGATCGCTTTGCCTCCACTCACTGGTTCGGTATCATCCTCACCAAGTCAAATGCGAGACTCGTCTCTATTGATGATCCGCTGCCATTCCACATGGCTCTATACTGATCTTTCGCGGCACCATTTCAGTATCTTGAGACGTTGCTGTGGTGTCAGGAGAAATCTCTGTAATGATCTTCATGCAAACTATCTAGAAGCTTGCAGTCATCTGCTAATGGTATTAGCCCTTACATGTGATGCAGAAAGAGCATCAGAGATCGTATAATGCCCAGAATTGTGGTAGTGGATGCGTCCCTACTTGTAGTCCGAGTAGCTCTCCCTGAGTCCACATGTCGTGAGAGAATAACATCTTTGTATCTAACTCTGCCAAAAACATAAAATTGTAACATCTGTGTAACCAATATAATATGCAAACTGATGGAATAATCATTTGCCTTCATGCTGTCCTGCTATGTGACCCTTCTGAAAGGAATCTAATTGCTCAAATGCCCGCTTCATTTTCTTCTCGAATGCATTCTAATTTTAGGAGTGATAAATTAGATCCAAAAGCATTAGTTAGAAACGAAGTTACATGCTTTAGGAGAAGCTTTTTAAAGTTAAGTGGGAAGCCACGTGTTTGTTGACATCATTTGCGCTTTCGTGGCTGATACTTTAACTATTTACATATTTAACAGAGACGACACAGTTTTTTTATTCGCGTTTATGTACTTAAGTTCCTCTAGATGAAACTTTTTTTGTTGAGAAACATTCACACAAACACACACACACACACACATATATATATATATATATATATATATATATATATGATTTGGCAGAAAATGACTTCCAGAGGAAAACTAACTTGTGAATTAATATTAAATTCGATTCTACTTTCTTTAACAAATGACAGCAACCAATGGTAAGAACAATTTATCTTAATGATACATCTGTCTTCAAATATTAGTACTTTTTGAACCAACATCGAGTGTATGTATATATATATATATGTTTAAGCACATGTTTGTTTTTATGATTACCTTCATGCATGTAATGCTAGTGAAACATCGGTATTAATATGAGTGTCCCCGGAACTCAATGGCTGACTTGTCCCACTTATATGCGAGAGCGGATATGAAATGGAGAAAATCAATATTTCAATGAGCTGTGTGTATTTGGACTTTATGTTCACTGGATACGATAGATAAGTATATTACTTTTTGTGTACATAAAATTACTTTAATTTACAAGGAATAGTGAGGTACTGACATAATTGCATAAATCCAGTTCATCATACACGTTGAAATATTACATTTATATTGATGTATCGGGAACTGAATTTTCTTTTCTGAATTAAAAATAAATTTTTAAGAAACAAATAAAAGAAAATACTGAAGAAGGAATTAGTCGAATTTTTAATATTCTGGTAATATGTTGTTCATTTAAGTGAGAAAACAATGATTCAAATTGTTACAGACTCTTTTAAAAAACCACAGGTTTTGTTTCTGAAAATCATTTGAAAGATTCTTTATTAATTTTTAAAGAGAAAGTATTGAGTATCAGAAATAAAACAATTCTATGTGTAAACATACGAAAAGAAAATTTACGAGTATTAATATAACATCAATTTTGTAAAAAGTAATGAAATGCAAATTGAATATTACAGCACTTTTAACTACGCAATTTTTAATTTATGATGAGAATCTGATTTTAGCAACGACAAACTATTTTCAAGAAGGCAATACAGCAGCTAAGAAAATTTCCGATTAAAAGGAATTAAATGCAAAAAATCTCTCCATTATATTAAATTCCATTAACTTACCGTTTACCCCTTTTCTATTCATACAGTTTAATTCATCCCTTTTGTTCAAACTCTGAGGAATATTATATTTATCTAAGTAATTCAACATCTAAATAAAAATAAGTATCAGTAATAAGTTTTATTTTTAAGCAAATGTCGTAAAAAGGAGTGGTTCTATTCATTTTATGTAAACATCATATTTTTTTGGAATGAACAAAACAACTCATTAACTTCTTTAATAATAGTCTTCTGAATGGAAATCAGTACTATTTTTGAAAAGATATTTGAAAAATACATACCATTAATGATAAAGTAACTTATGAGCACAAATACAATTCTGACTCCAAAACAGAAATGTACATTTATGGAAAAATTTTTAAAGAGCACACACACATAGTGGACTTTTAATAAATTTAATCTATTGGTCCTCTCAAAGTATAGATTATATTTTTTACTTAACCGTTCTATCGAATAAAAGAATGAAATAAATAAATGAATTCGAATTCCAGATAAACGTTCATGAACCTTATCCATTATATATAGATCAGAGTTTTTCCCTTTAAAAACGAAGTATTAAAAAGGATTTTAATTTATTCAGATTGAAATGGTATTTTTATAGTTTGTGCAATTATTGGTTTCTTATGTTGAAAAATTCAGTTTTCTCCTACAAGAAAGAAAAAAATATAACATAGTTTACATTAACAGATTATATTTTCGAAACCAATTTTTTTGAATTACAAAAAATAATAATACAGTTAAACCTGATATGTTGAGCCTTTTATGTTAACCATCCTCAATTAGTGAATAGTTAGAATTAATTAAATATTTTGCAAGAATTTGTTTGGCTATATACACACACATACACACACAACACATACAAACACACACACACTCACATATATATATAGATATCAGCTTGTAAGAGTAAGGATCACATAGTAATGCGAAAAGGATAGTACTTAATAAATATGTTGTTGTTATACAACCAGGTCTGTTCTTTGTCTTAGGAATATAGACGACAGTATCGCGAGGTGATTGGATATGATAACAGTGAACTGTGGAAATCTCCAAAGTAACGAGAAAAGATTTAAAAGAATAAAAAGGAATTTCGTTAATTTATTATTTTAAAAATTATAAATCTGATCTTGTCTGAAGTTCAAACATAAGTGAAAATAAGGTAACTTAAGGAAAATAAAAAAAAAAGTGTGTTTTTTCAGATCAGAAGTGAAAAGAAAATTTGTCCGTAAAAGTGAAAAAGTAGTTTTTTTAGTGAGAAGTTAAAGTTTTCTCTCTCTCTCTCTCTCTCTCTCTCTATATATATATATATATATATATATATATATATATATATATATATATATATATATATATAAAGAGAGTCAGAGAGAAAGACACTCATTGCCATAAAAATGAGCACCAAGAAGTAAGAATGGAATTGTTACGAAACTTGGCATGAAGGCACGTGTCAGGCAGATATGTAAATTATTAGAAATGCAGTGTGATGATTGCGCATTGCGTAATGCCACCAAAGGACCGAATGGAATGAGGTCGTTAGCGACGAATCCAGATTAAATTTGAGCAGTGATGACAATCATTTACGTGTGTGAAGGCCCCGTAGTGAACGTCTCAATCCTGCCTTAGCTGTATAGCAGCACACCGCTCTCACAACTGATATGATGGTATGGAGTGCCATCACATACGACACACTTTCATCCCTGATATTGATCCACGGCACCACGGCGAAAATTGTCACTTTCATGATAATCTTTACCTACATGTGTTGCTACTCATGGCAGGGATGCCAAGACCCATTTTTCAGCAGGACATTCCTCGCCCACACACAGAAAAGGGTTCACAGGACTACCTCCGCTACATTTCCACCCTTCCCTGTTCTGCTCGATACCCAGATTTGTCATCGATCGTGCATATTTGGGATCATGCAAGTTGTACAGTCTATGAGTTTGGTCAAATTAAAAGTGCCTTTACAGCAACTGTGGAACAAGATGTCGCAGGACATGGTACGAGACTTGTGTGCCTCAATGCCCGACCGTATCATATCATGCATTCGGGCTAGAGGTGACACAAAGTACTAAAACCATCATTCGTTTGTAATTTTTCCTACAAGAAAATGATCATTTTGCCTTATTTTGTAATCAGTTACTTACACCAACCTTGTATTTACGTATGCAAAATTTCGATTTACTCTGACAACTCTTTCTAGGCTCGCAAATTTTTATGGCAATGAGTATATATATATAACATTTCTGACATTTGTCATATTTCACTGTTTTAAATTTTTAAAAATATTCATAATCATTACCTTTATTCTCTAATTTTCTTAATAATATTTAAATATTTGGGCATACATTGCAAAATATTGACGGGTGGGTCGATATATATATATATATATATATACTCAAGAACTCCATAATTTAGTAGATTGTATCTCATTACGAGAATCAAAATTACCTCACTACACATAGTGCTTAGAATATACACTACAGAATTATTCCTGACGACATAGATGATGCTTTTAGCGTCTCCACTAACACATTTATATAGATGACGCTTTTAACTCCACTCAGATTGCATAGCTCATCTGTACCATCAACATTAGTAGATATATCAGACCTGAAGACTCATTTCTGCCCAATGAAGGTCTTAAAACTTCTTTTTCAAATAATTCAGATGTTGGAAAGAAAAATAAAATTTTGCATCAATGTTTTACAAAATTATTTTTGTTTTTATAAAAACTATATTTCTAGATATAATTCAATAGTTTTAGCAACATTTCATGGTTGTCATATTATGGTATAGTCTCCATATTGAAGAGTAAATTTTTTTTATAGATCAAGTAACAATGTAAATTTAAGATAAAGTAGTTTTATTGATCTGAAAAGAAAATTTGAAAAACAAGCTTCGGAAAAGACTTGATGTTTAATTTAAATGATGGGCTCTTATTGATCTTTGAAGAAAACTTGAAAAAAATTAGTAAAATGTTTATTTTTGATTTAACATAAAGGAAAATAAATTAATTTGATGGGTTTGACCAAAGGTTACTCTTATTATAATTAACTTTTTATTTCTGTAATTGAGACAAATGGTGAGAACCACAACTAAAATAAAAATACACGCCAGCATTGCAATG